>APFE031583433.1:11844-99106 GCA_000404065.3 Pinus taeda | reverse complement strand
GAAACACATACACAGTTAAGAGAAACTTATTGATTCAGCAAATGACACAGGAATTCTGCAACAACACAGAGCTTTACATATCCATCTTCAGACAGCGTTGGAACCAGCAATCTCCATCAACAATTTTTATTATCAAAAAGTCTTCAGTATACAACAGAGCTCTTCAGGAAGAATTGTATTACAACCAACCCTCAATGCGTTATCTGAGGGGATATATATACAAAAATAGGGTATAAAATATCTTAGTGGAGAGTTATGGTGCAATAAATTGCACCACCAATTCTCTTACAAAAAGTAAATGACAACATAAATATAACTTTAAATGCTGATGTAGCCGACATTCCTCTGTCAGACAGATTTGACTTTTGGCTGTGAAAGGTAGGCCGTAGCAATGCTTTCAATACTACATTAATTTTGGCCTGCTATTTGGGTGGATTGCTGAGTCATCTGTATGCTGCTTGCTGTACCTATATGGTGACCTGTCTGTTGACCTGCCTGCCGACCTGTCTGCTGATCTTTCTCCAAAAAGGCAAAAAGGCAAAGTGGAATTATCTAGGCAAAATCTCCAACATTGCTTGCCACCAGTCAGCTGGGGGTAGCTGATGTCTTCTCACTTTAACCACTGTCTCATCTACCTCTGTATGTCTATAAAAGTTAGGAGGGACTTCAAACAGATGATTTATTTCGTGCTCAATGAAGAACAGATTCTCCAGCTTGTCATAGAGGGATTGCCCAGATGGAGGCCCTGCTTCTTCTGTGGAGCTGCTAGATGCTGTGATTTGGTTTTCAACATAATTGTTGATCCTCGTCATATACTGATTATATGATAGAAACTGTCCTGTGTCAGTCACTAGGCTTGGCAGTCCTTTGTCCTGTAAAATAGCCATTTTAGCTCTGAATTCATCTATCTCAACCTTCATCTCCTGACATTTCCTCTCCAATGTGTAAGTGAAATTCCTTAATGTCAGTATCTTCTTGGCTGTGAGGATTGTGTCTATTCTGCTGGCTATTTGTAGAGCAGCCAATTCTTCCCTAGTGCGGTTATTGAGAAAGTGAATCATTTTGGTGGCTTGCTCAGGCATTATTCCCAGGGCTGTTTTGGCTCTCTGAATCTCTACATGAGCTATTTCTATTAGCTCCACCTGTTCAAAAATTGCTTGAATGGACCTCCATTGGTACTATATAGATTGGCCAATTTTGGCCCAAATAATCTTTTTTATTTTTGCTAGAGTTTTACCTAGCATCAACTCTTTCTCTAGAGTTTTCACTTTGGCCTCCAAGGCCTTTATTTCTCTTTGTTTTTCTGCCACAGTCATCTTTGATTTGTCATAACTGGCCTTCATTTTGGCCAGTTTTTCCTTGGCAATGTTTATTTTTGTGACTTGATTCTCCAGCTCTTTAATAGCCTTCATCAATTCCTCCATGCCCATGCTGGATTCTGCTGCTGCTATTGCTTCTACTATTGCTCCAGTTGCTGATGTAGCTGTAGTAGGTGTTGGAGCAATAGGAGGGGCTGTTGTTACTTGTGCTGGAGGGGCAGGTTCAAGGTTTGTTGAATTTTGAGGGGGGCTGGGAGGCTGATTCCCCTTGCTTGTCCTGTATAGCTTTCTCTAGCTATGCTTCCATCTGTAGTATCCTTTGGTTCATGACTAGGAGCAGCTCCATGGCATTATCCACCTGTTTTGCTTGTACAAGCTATGTTGTGTCAGGATGGATGGTAGGAGGCAATTTTGCCTGTTTCCTCAATGCAGCTATATCATCCTCTTTTTTCTTCAATAAGGGCTCTAACGCCCTTTGGATCTTTTGGGTCATGTCCCAAATCAATAATTATGTCCTCCAAAGTCTTTATTCTGTTATCTTTGGCGGAGGAGGACAATCTCTCCAAATCAAGCTGTCTGTTGGTGTGCTTAAGGGACTCTTTTAGTTGATGGGCCAGCATTGCCCTGTCAGCAAGTGTTGCCTACACCATCTCCCCAGTTTGTTTGTGCAGCTCAATTTGATCCATGGGGTGTATGTCTTTAGCAAAGACCTCTAGATTTGTCCTGTAATAATCTGCTGTGGTATTTGGGTGTGGGACTTTGGGCTTTAGATGACTGAAGATCATCTTTTCTTCCTTTAGATCAAAGGCATCCATCAATCTTTGCTTTTTGGCTGGGGTTGTATTTAGGAATTGCTCATAGAGCTGCACCCTTAGCAATTCATTTTGTGCCTTGATCTCTTTGAAGCCCTCTTTAACTGTGGCTGGCTTTTTGCCCTGTTGTCTGGAGGAGGACACCTCCACAGTATGCTATTGAGCCTGTTCTATCTGAAATGAGTTAGTGGCAGTCTGTTGGCTCGTCTGTCTTTCTTTGCTTTGGCTTTCTCCCAGCTCTTCAATTATGTCTCCTTCTGCTTCAGGGTCTACCCTCAGCCTCTTGGCCTCTGGTTGCTGTGATGACCCTGTTGGAGGTGTGATTTCTTCTCTGTCTCTCTTTTTCCCTCTCTCATCATTGAGAGGGGTCTACAAAACTGGGTTCTGAATTTGTTCAGTTTGCTAGGGAGGGGCATGTCCTGATTGCTGGTCCTTTGAAGTACTAGGCTGCCCTGTTTCTACCTCATGTTGCTCATCCATATTCTCCTTTCCTTTTGTTGTGGTTGTTGTTGCTGGAGCTTGCTGGATGTCCTGTGTAGCTGGGGCAGTAGAGGTACCTTTTCCTGCTTGGACTGGTTGCTTGAAGACCTGTTGACAAGAGTCTAAGTCAAGAGTTTTTTCCAGGTCCCTTACATTCTGCTCCATTATTTCTTCTTGAGTCAATTCCTCTACTATTGATTCAGGCACCCATTCATCTTGATTAGAAAAATGTTGTACTTGAGGGATTGGGGCATGTTTATAGGCTAGCAGCCTATATTTAACCCTCCTTGTACTAATGAAACCTTCAGGGTCATAAGAGACCCACCAGAAGCTTCTCTTAAGTTTGAGTTGTTGTCCTATTATTTGGTTAGCTTCTTGCCAACCATATTTTTTGTTCATGGTAAATGGGCCTAAGTGGTCCCTGAACTTCAGGTTGGCTTTCTTCTTGGCACTGTGAAAGTGTGTTAGGTCGGAGTTTATAAGTTGTCTATAGTACTCCAGGGAAAATAGCCTCATAGGGACATACTTTGGGAGCCTGTAGGGACAGAGCTCACATCGATAAATTCTTATTACAGTGTGGTTCTGGTACAAGTACCAATCACCAATTTTGTAGCTTCTAGATAGCTGCAATATTTTCTGCATATCCTTGGACAATCCGATAGGAGGAGTCCTCCTCAAGAGGCATGTAACTAGATATACAAACTGATCAATGAATTCGCAGTATGAGTAAGGGGAATTCTGTACTTGGTGGAAGACTGAAGACCAGAAGATCACAGACCTTCTCTCACCCTATGAGTCTAGCTTCTTGATTGAGCACTGGAAGCTATCTGTCTGGTAGTACAAGAATAAGTGATAGATGTATGAGGAATATCTGAATATTTCCTCCCTATCCAGCCTTGTCAATTGATCTTGTATCTTATTGGCAATGTACTTGGCATAATTGTATTTCATAGCAGGGGGCTTCATCAGGCTATATGCAGAGAGCATGACCAGCACAGTCAGATCAACATGTTTGTTTGTGGTGAACCCCAACATGGAGGTCAGCATATCTACTAGTAGCTTGCCAACCTCATTGAGATTTTCATAGGAGAAAGGAGGTGGCCCAGAGGGTTGGCAGTCTGCCTTCATGAATTTCCTGGCTATGGCAGCAATGTTTGAATCAGAAAGTCTTGAGCCCTCATCCAGCAAATAGTTCATGGAGAAGGGGTATAGCAACTGGGTCTGTTTGTAGTTGAGCATCTGGTTGATGGAGTCTGGAGTTATATAGAAGAGGATGCTCCCAGATGGAGACTTCACAGCCCTGAGTTTCTGGTCATAGTTCTCTGCACATAGGTGGATGATTTCAGGCAAAATGTTGACAGAAGGTAGGAAGTAGGTGGGTAGATTAGATTGCCAGACCCCATATAGGTCACTGTTGTCCAAGTGACTGCTTCTTAATTGGCAATATGTTTGCAAATGGTTTCTCTCTGCCACAAAATCTGTGATGAGGGCATCACTATCCACCAGTGGTATAGCTTCTAGCTCTCTATTAGGTGGATTTATAGGCAAAACATCCAGAGCAGCTGGAGTGGCCATTGTCTTGGTCTTGCTGGTGGTTTACTGTGTTTCAAGCTTGATGTGAGTGCTGAGGAATAGCTTACTGCTCTCTGTTTGCAGTGAGCAGTTTTGGCAGTTCAAGGAGGCTTGCACAGGCTTAATCAATCTGTGGGGCACTCTGTTTTGAGGAAGCAGAGTGTTTTTTAGCTGGTTAGCTAGTTATTTGCAGAGAATTGCTTTAGCAGAGGTGAGGGAAATGTCAATTTATTTCTTCTAGCCTGTGGCTTGGCTTTTTAGTTGCTTTTTGTGAAAAACTGTTAAATTTCACCGTGGGTCACGGGTTTCCTTGAGCCTTCCGTCGTGCAGGGGTTTCAGAGGTTTCTTAGGTAGATTTTAGGGGTGAATTTCAACAATGTGGGTCCTTTAACTGAGTTTCTTAAGCAGGAAAAAAGGATTATACGGAGAACAATGGACAATAGAGGGTGCCTGCGGCAAAATACCTGGTTTTAATGGCGTACGAGGCGTTTGCACCGGTCGAACTGGCTGAATTGCAGGTGGTTGGGTTAACAATGGAGGCGGCAGCAACTCTGGTGGATTACTTTTACTTTTCGACCGTTGGAAGTTGAAATTCGCTTTCAGTGGAGCTCTGGGCGTTCGTAGAAAATAATGCAAAATAACGGTTTTTTACGCCTTTTTATGAATTTTTGGCATATTGGCGCCTTTTTGTGATGACGTCATGCTGACATCATCATGGGCCCAGGTACGGAAAAGGTGACGTGGCAGGTGACGTGGGTGCCCAGGTGGCACTGACACGGTGGCAGGGTGGACAGGGCGACGTGGAGGGCAGGGGTGACGTGGAGGCCTGGTGGCGGCGAAGTGGGGTGACGTCATGCTGACGGGGGCGTGAAGTCAGCGTGGAGGGTAGGGTGGTAAGCTGTCTCCCTGGCAGGCTCTTGGGCGGTAAGTGGTTTGGAGGGGGGGGGCAATGAACAACCCCAGCGCCTGACGCGTGGCGGGGGTACGGCGGCAATACCGCCCATCCCCCGGACGAAAAGGTCGAGCGATTGTGTTTGAAGATCGACTGCCCACCGTAGGATGGGCGGGGCGGAAGATCTAACGGTGGGCGGCGATCGTGATATGCCGCCACGTTAATAAGAGGGGACTCGCCCGGTTATATAATAAACGTTTAATAAATGGGGCGCGGGGTGGGTTTAGAACCTTAGGTTATGGGTCTTCGGGTTTTTTAAGCGCGTATTTTATTTAAAAGCTTTTTATTTCAAAAACTTTATAATAAAGGGTTTAGGGCGGAGGAAAGGGGGAAAAGGGTAAATGAGGGCGGGGAAAGTGATTTTTGCCCTTTAACCATAGTTTTTCTCAAACCCATAGTTTTTTGGGAGGATGTAGGGGCTAATACTAACCCTTGAGGGGTTAATATTTCCCAAAGAAAGGATATGGCTATAGCACTTGGGGGAGGGGGAAGTTAGGGAGCTAGACCATAGGTTAGTGATTAATATGGTTTGTGAGGTGAATGAAGGGGTGAAGCCAAGTTAAAATGAAACTTAACTTAGGATATTGAGGATAAATGAAAATGATGAAAAAATGATGTTTTTGCACAAGAAATGTGGCTTCTTTTCATGCTTGAACTCCATGGTTTGACCAAGTGGTTTGTGATGTAATGGAGTGGAACTGGATACCTGAGCAGATCTCAAGGCCCTTGGGGGTGTTAGTAAGAAATGACTTTTGGGGGAAACTGGGGAAGTTAGACATGCTTCCAGTGCTTGTCCTCCATTCTTTCTCTTTGATGCCCACACCCTGAGTGGCATAAGTTTTTGCACTTAATTGGCCAATTGGTGATGGCTCTCCATTTCTGCAACCTTGCCCTACTTACCCATCCTAGTAATCCTAACATTTTTTCTTCATTAAAGTGGGTGCACTTGAACTAGCAGACCCTGATCTTCCTCTTTTCTTTTGACTGCCCTCCTATCTAATATCTACCCTTATTTCTTCCAAGGCCCCAGATAAAGCAGTTGGGCACCTTTATTTCTCTACCTAGCTAGTCATCTGCCAAGCTTGGGTTGTTTGTTCAGGGAACATTCTCTATTCTGCAACAAGCAATTTAACCATGGCATGGTCCAGTTTAGATTGTTGGGCCATCCATCAAGTGTGATTAGCAGCAGTACTTGGATAACGTGACACTGCCAAATGAGCTTAGTAGTGGCATTTTGACTGGCCACTTTCCTGGTCTTTAGTTTGGGGTTCATTTTCACTTTTCTCTTGACCACTTGATTTTATTGCCCTTTGATTATTCTTTTAGGGCATACCCTCTTTTCATTTTTTAATTTTTTTGTAGTATGTACACAAAATATGGAACCTTTGCAGCCTGCAATGATGAACATATTTGGCCCTTCCACTGTCAATCACGAAAGATGAAACCTATTGGTATAGGAACCTAACAGAATGAAAGCTATTACTTAATCTAGGAAGCAAACAATATCTACTCAATCTATTTCTAGAAGGAAATGAAAAAAAGACATCTTTTTGGATTTTTATGTATTTTTAGGTGAAATTGTCATGCATGTAATTTATTTGTTTGCGAATGTGGTAGTGATTAGGTGGCAATGGAGGGTGACTTTGGAGTTTGCAGAGGTGCAGGAGGGTGGGGATGGGTCCTAGGAGGTCCTAGGTGGCCTTCTAGAGGCTTTTCCTACAATTGGACTTCAAAAAGACACCTACAGGAAAATTTGCAGGAGGCTGTAGGGGATCTACAGGAGGTCCACAAGAGGATGCCGAAAGCTGTTTTAGAGGGTTTTGAAGGTAGGAAAATGGGTGGAAAGGGTAGCTGATGGCTAGGAGGATGTGTTGAGGTGTCTAGGATTCATCAAGAAGGATTAGGGAAGAGAAATATGGTTGGACTTGTTCAAAGAAAGAGAGGAAAGTTTATGAGAAAAGTGTAGAAAATTAAGGCCGATTTGTGAGGGACATTGGATGACCTGTGGAACATAGATCAAAGAGAGATGGTGTTGGATAATTGGCTAACTTATTGTGAGCAGATATATACTACCAGAGAATTGAAAGTCAAACACTGAGATTAATCAAGCAAAGAAACTAGCTACACCAAAAAAAATAGAACTTTGCATCAAGCTAAGCTAAATTCTGATCTAGGAAAGTAAATGCTGAACAATGCTATATGGAAAGGAAGCATGGAAGGAATTTTATTGCAAAGACATAAATGAGCATAGGGAAATAGATATACAACAAAAAATGAACCTTCTAACAAATTGCAATGCTAGAAATCCTATGAAAAAGGCAAATCTGTGTTTTTTGTGGCAGCAAGAGGGTCTTGGACTTAGTTCATGGTCCCAAAGGGAGGAAAGGAGGCCAAGGCTCTATTGATGGCCTTTTTGTATCTTTTTCCTATCATTGTTCAACTTTCTACAACAAATTGAAATGGAAACAACCTTTTAAATCACCAAAAGCAACCTATTCTTAACTAAGAAAGAAATCTATCTAACAACAACTAATTCATAAACTGAAACAAAGCATATAAATACAAAACAAGAGGTGATTGGCTACTGGGATTGGGCCCTAACCCAAGAGCTTCAACCCTCTGAGGTGACTTAGTGGTAGCTCAAAAACAATCTCATCTTCATTATCAAAATAACAGTGAGATTACATGAAATTGTCCACAAAAATAAGCTCGAAGTTGAGTAGAGAAAAATTGCAACAAAAGTTCAAAAATTTGACTAACATTCAACAAACTAATGAGGCCCTAGGCCTCTCTACTTATACAACTGAATCTCCCAACAAATTCCTTAAAATTAGGGAGGCTTGGCTCCCAAAACTTGAGATAGATAGAAGTTATCCTCCACTTGCTCGGCTGCCTCTTTGGTGCATTGATGTGGCTGCTTGTGCTCCGAGATTCATGAAGGAGAATTCAAAGTAGGGAGTCATAAATGAAGGGGACACCCCCCTATAAATCCTCTCCCTTATTTTCTTCGAATATTTTCTGCCAAATGTCCATTATATCTTTGACTTTGTCTCCAAAATTGACCAAAAATTTGCATTAAGCACACATTAGACTCCATGGCATAATGACCAACCCAACTCACTCTATTAGCATACATATACTAAAAAAGTATGCAATAAACTAGTGAGAATGGCAGATTAAGCTAAGTTAGGAGGAAAAATGAGCCCATATAATTACCCATTTATTGGGCTCATCACCACCCCCTACTGAATGTGTTGCTCATCCTCTGAGAGACTAGTCCACCTCCTCATCTTTGATGGCCCTAATGGCCTCCTTGACATCCCATGCTTCTGATGTGAGATCCTCTTCTTTATCATGGAATCCTACCTTTCTATCCACTTCTTCCCACTGTTGTTGTTCTTCTTCCTCTTTTCTACCCTCTAACAGTCCTAATAGTAATGGGGGACTTAGTTTGAGGCCAACCCAATTGACCTTCAAACTCTGCATAGAGTGCTTGTGCAGTGGCACTCTCCTTAAGGGTTCTTTCATCCTTGTTGGGGAGAGATACTCCCTTATCTGCAAGCTGTGTGGAAGTGTATTCCACCTCCTCATATAAGCATGAATATAATCATCTCCAAGTAATCTTTCCATGTCCTCAAAATGTGCAATGGCCTAACCCTGATCATTGATATACTTAGGGGCACTTTGAGGATTATGTGCAAGCAGTTGGTGTGTACTAATGAGAGCCATGGGGTCTGATGGTTCAACTCTGATCATTAGGGGTTAATTTTCTCTTTTTCCATCAACTTTTTGATTTCTATTGCCCTTTTCTCCTCATGATTCATCCATGAGGCCATGGACATTAGCTGCAGGTCCCCTAGCCTAGCATTGGGATCCCATAGGTTCATATTTGTGAGGGCCATGTTATGCAAATAGAACTCTGCTATCTTTGCCTTGTCTTCTGTTGAATTGTGCCTCTCTGTGCTAAAGTCTTGATCTGAAATTGTAGCCATTGGTCCTTAAGGTATACTCCATATGATTTTGCTGGTGTTCTACACTGTAGTGCCTCCATAGACCAGCTGGCCAAGCATTCCAATTGTGCTTCCTTTTCTTGTAGATGTCTTCTTAGCAACTCATTTTCTATTTCCAAGTGAGTTCTTCTCATTTCCTCTCTATTTCTTACAACACTCAGCTCCTTTCCCATCTCTTTAATCTGGTTCTCCATGTAGCCAATATCCTCTACCCCCTTGGATTTGGTGATTTGCATCCATCTATGGCTCCTTATCCTTTCTTTCTTCAACTCAAAGAAAAGTGGGACTACAAATATCTATGGAATGATTTCCCCCCCTCAAAAAGATTGTAGTAAGAGCCCAAACTAGGTTGGGGGTCAGGTTCTTGAGTCTCTGTTGTTTCCTCCTTCCCTTTTGGCTATTCTTCCACCATTTTCTCAAGTTTTTCAGTCTCCTGTAGCTTAGTTAGGGTCTACTGTAGAACAGTCTATGCCTCCTGTAGAGTTGTTTTTGAGTCCTATAGTTGCACTCTTTTCCTTCCAGGTGGAAGATCTGGGACATCCTATTTCATATGTGATGGGGGTTTTAGAGGGGGATTCTTCCCCTTTGACAGTGGGTGAATCTTCAATGATAATAGGCACTGTTGAAGATGGTTGTGGTTTCCCTATTGATATCTTTGTGCTTTTCTGAGCCCTAAAATACATTGATTTTCACCTCTTCCTCTCTTTTTTGGGTTTAACTAGGGTTCTGAGTGAAACAAGAACAATTGTTGCCTCCCATTCTAGGGTCACAGGAGACACTTCTATATTTTATGCCCCTTTTTCCTCTCCTTTTGTCTTCTCTGTCTCTGTTGGTTTTGTTTCCTCTTGCTCTGTTTTGGTTTCTTCCTCCTCTGGTTTAGTTTCCTCCTTCTCTATCTTGGTGTCTTCCTCCTCTGTTTGTTCCTCATTTTCCTCCCCTTCTTCCCCTTATTTCTCTTCCCCCTCACTTTCAGAAGGGCTATGGTCATAAGTAAGGGCCTTTATATCATCTTCTCTTGTCATATTTCTGAATATTTCCCATGATATGGGGATTGTGAAGGTGTGGAGGGCTTCTTCCACTAATATTTTAATTAACCCATGGTGAGCTAACTGATCTCAACCTCCTGCTTTCAACTTAATGTTGGAGTCTATGAGGGACTGCAGGAGAAAATAGGGGATGTTGAGTTTTTGTGGTGTTGGAGTGTCCATGCCATATCTCAGCTCATGGAGAAGTCTAAAATGGTAGCCATAAACTATGCTATACCCCCCTTCACAAGAAATATATTTGAATATTTGGTAATTGAACTCATCCCAAGGGTAAGGTATGCTTTTTCTTATAATGCCATTTTTGTCTTCTATAGGATGTTCATTTGGTTGGAAGAAGGTTTTCTTGGCAACTTGTCCCATTGCCTTTTCATCTTTGCTCCAAGGTAATCCAAGGGGAAGGTTGGTAACCCTAATGATAAATTCTAGGGTGATTTCCATGGAGAGACCCCTCAAAGTAATAGTGGCATGGGTCCTTGAGTGAGGTACTAAAGAATGGGCAAACTCTTGAGCCACTTCTTCATCAAACCCTCGAAATTTTCTGAAAAATGGCATCCAATTTGCTCTTGTGAAAATGGCTACCACCTCGGGATGTTCATGGAGCCTAACTAAATTTGTGGGTTCCTTCCTCATGAATCCCCCAGTCATTTTTCTTATACCCCTTCGGAACACCCCAGGTAGAGATGGAGACAAAATTTTTGAAGAAACAGGAAACAGAGAAGAATTGTGTTTTTTAAAGAAAATAGGAAGAAATGTTTTTATGGAATTCCTCTCCTTCTACAGGCTTAATTCTCGCTTAAAATTATATCATTTATTCCACATATTAATAATAAAGGTGGGTATGTATAGCACCTACCTCTTCAAGCCATAATTTGAGCAAAAACCTTGTGTTTTCTCCTTAAAAACTACTTATTGCCCCTCCTGTAGAACTAGGTATATGTGCTCCTATAGAACTTGTTCCTGCTCCTGTAGAACACCGATAGTAGAAGGATGGATGAAAACGATAGAGAAAAATGATTTCAAGGTTATGGAGGTGGTATAGAGCTTACTACAGCTAAGTGGATGAGGATGAAATGGAAGAAACGGTGGTGAAGGAGTTTCGAGGAGTACTTATGTCTTTTTTGAGATATTTCCGGTAATGGGGTGAGTTGGCAAAAAGGTACATTTTCCATATTTGGACCGTTGGTCCCCACTACCTTGTCATCATGAATCCTCATGACTCCTTCCCACAATCACTTCCCATCATTGCATCGGAGTTTTTATCCCCTCAACTACCTGTCCTTTGGATTTTCTTTGAGTTGACTAGGCACACGTGTGGTGGCATCTCCAGATGAGCACAGTCAACTGGACAAAGGTGGCTAGTTAACTGGCCACCTTTTCTCACTCAACCCTAACCATCTCATTTTCTTACACAGATGTAACAGAGGAGAGGGTTAGACACTTACCTGCAAGTCGAATGTTCATGTTGTGGTGCATCTTGGTTCCTTTGCTGCTGCATGCTCGTATTTCAGTTGTTGCATGCCTGTATCTCCTCTGATGTATGCTTTCTACTCCCTGATGTGTGGCTTGTTTTCTTTGTGCAGGTACCCTCTAGCTGGATCAGGCTTCAAACATCCTCTTGAATCCTATGATTGCACCTATTTTGCTGTTGTGGCTTGATTTTAAGGGGATTAGCTGCTATAGGAAATCCTCCAGGAGCTCCTATTGCTACTTCTCCCTTTAAATTTTTTAGTTGATTCTTGTGTTGGAAGCTATAAGAATGCTACTAGAGATGTTGATGGTGATGGAGAGGTATTTGATCAGCTGTAGGTGAGATTTGGAGGTGTTGCTTATTTTATTTTTTTGTTTTTTTCTAAAAATTGGTTTTTGTGTTTTTTAGCAGGAAGGAAAGAAATCAATGATGATGAAGTGCTGCAGGTGTGGGATGGATAGGCAGGAGGGTGGATAGTTGTAGGAGTGCCTACACACTCTTCATGAAACCTTCTAGCTCCTCAAAATGTTTTTAAAATCCATTTCGATCTCTTTGTGATTTCTGTAGGAGCCTTTTATATAACACATAGGGCCTCCTGTAGGATACACAGTGTTCGGAAAAAACACACAGTGAGGTGGAAGAAAGGTCAAAAATGATGGAGAAGAGTGTGGAGGAGGTGAAATAGGCTTCGTGTCATCTTCTCTTGCTTCTTGTGGTCCACCTGTAACCTGCAATGCATTTTGAAAGTCAATTTTCTCTTCCTTTCTTCTGTTTTTTTTCTTTTGAAAGACAACTAGGGTGCTCAAGGAGGTTTTCACCCAAGGATTTTATTCTCTTTTTTTCTTTTTTCTTTTTTTTTTTTTTGTCATCACTGGGCTGCCTCAAAAGAGGTTTCCAATCCAATGATGGGACCCAAGCGCCTCATGGAGGTTTTCACTTGAGCCCCTATTATTTTTCTTTTTTCTGCTTCTTCGGTGAGTGGGTGGAGTGGAGGCTAAGACCTTCTCCACTACCAACATTGTCTTATTCAGATCTTCAATGAACTCTAGCTTGGAGAGGAGCTTCTTGTAAATTTTCAACCTATGTCCATTGACAGGCATGGAGATGGCTTCCTCATCAATGGTTTTGATCAGAATTGAACCATTGTCATTACATTTTTCCACAGAGTAGGGTCCCAACCATCTTGTCCTCAGCTTGCCTTTGAAGTCTTTATATCTTAAGTCATAAAGTAGTGACCAATATCCCTCTTGGAATTACTTCTCCTTGATATTTTTATTATGCCATATTTTCCTTTGAAGTTGGACTACCTCTATGTGGAGAAGGGCCTGCAATCTTTGTTCATCGAATCCATTGAGCTGGAGTAGCCTTTCCCTCTATGCATGGTTGAGGTCTAGGTCCAACTTAGCTACCATCCTTAGTGTATTGTATTCAAATTATATCGACGGAAAAGCCTTCTTTCCATAGACCAGTTCATAGGGTGTGAACCCTGTGGTGGTCTTCCATGTTGTGTTGTAGGCCCAGGTGGCCTCAACTAGTCTATCCACCCAATCTTTTCTGCGGCTGCTCACCACCTTGGTCAAAATTCCTTCAAAAGCTCTGTTAGTGACTTCCACCTGTCCATTGGCTTGTGGATGGTAAGGTATGGAGGTCCTGTGCTTCATTTTATGATGTGTGAGAATGTCTTCAATCAAACTGGGAGTGCATTGACTACCTTGATCTGTAACCAGTTCTCTTCGATACCTGAACTTATAGAATATGTTTTCCCTTAAAAACTCAGCTACTTTTTTCTCTATTGCTGCCTTGATTGCTTTTGTATCTACCCATTTTTTCAGATAATCAGTGCACATAATGATGTATTGCCTCTATTTTGAAGGAGGGTTTATAGGACCCACAAAGTCCATGCCCCACTTCTCAAATGGCTCAAAGGTCACTTGAGGTTGCATGTGCATCTCATCCTTTGGAGTAGGTTTCCCCATCCTTTGGCATCGATCACATTGGCTGGTATATCTCTTCACATCTTGATGAAGAGTGGGCCAATAGTAGCCTACTTGCAAGATTTTGAAGGAGTCCTCTTTGCGGGAAAATGGCCTCCACAGGGCCCATCATGATAGGTTAGCAGAATTTCAAAAACCTCCTCCTCCGTGACACATCTTCTCAAGATCTGATATGGGCCAAGTTTGAAGAGATTTCCCCCAATCCAAGCGAAAGGGGTGTTTTTCCTCACGATCTTGCTCTTCTCTTTTGAGGACAAGTGTGGTGGGAACCGTGTTGAAACCAAGTAATTTTCTATATCAGCAAACCATGGAGAGAGTACTGAGATAGAAAATAGGTGCTCATTTGGCATTTGATCATCCACCATTACTTCCTCACCTACAAGTAAATTTACTCTAGACAAAAATTCAATGACAACATTTTCTTTACCAGGGTTATCGACAATGGTTAAATCAAACTACTACAGTAAAAGCAACCATCTAATAATACGAGCATTTACATCTGGTTTATTCATTAAATACCTAATTGCAACATGATTAGTGTGTACAAATGTTTGATAGCCTGTGATCTAATGTCTTAATTTATTTAAGGAATGCACTGTAGCTAGGAGTTCCTTCTCGGTTACTGTGCATTTTAAATATGCCTTTGACAAGTTTTTACTTATAAAGTATATGGCTTAAGGTAATGTTTCATCAATTTTTCCCAAGGCTTCTCCTATTGCTTTGTTCGAGGCATCTGTGTGAATATGGAAATGTAGGGCCCAGTTTGGGCCTTTCAAAATTGGGGTAGTCACAAGGTTTCTTTTAAAGGTATCTAGGGCTTCTTGATAGTTTTCAGTCCATATGAACTCAACATCTTTTCCCAAAAGACCAAACAAAGGAGAGGCTAACTTACTGAAATCTTTAATGAATCTTATGTAATATCCCGCTAAGCCTAGGAAACTTCAAACATATCTCACCTTTTGAGGAGGTGGGACCCTTTGGATGGTGGCAATTTTGTTGGGGTCCACCTGCAATCCTTGTTGAGAGATTGCATGACCTA
The DNA here is from genome assembly GCA_000404065.3 of Pinus taeda. Classification (NCBI taxonomy): domain Eukaryota; kingdom Viridiplantae; phylum Streptophyta; class Pinopsida; order Pinales; family Pinaceae; genus Pinus; species Pinus taeda. Next base: position 84,414 of record APFE031583433.1, on the reverse strand, counting down.
GCACAGTCCCTTCAATCATCAAAAATTCACATTTTTCCTGACTGAGGGATAGGTTCATTTCAATACACTTGTCCAAAACTTTTCCTAGGTTAGATAAAGCTTCTTGAAAGTTAGAACCATAAGGAGTAAAATCATCCATATATGCTTCCATTGCATCATGAACCAGTTCAAAAAATATACTCAATATTGCTCTCTAGAAAGTGGCTGGAGTGTTGCACAAACCAAAAGGAAGGACCCGGTATGCAAAGGTACCCCAAGGATAAGTGAAAGTGGTCTTATCTTAGTCTTCTGGGCTAATTTGAATCTGGTTGTACCTGCTAAACCCATCTAGGAAGGAGAAAAACTTTTTCCCTGCCAGATCATCTAACACTTGATCTATGAAGGGAAAAGGAAAATGGTCCTTTTTAGTGGCTTTATTTAGTTCCCGATAATCGACACAGATTCTCCACTTACCATTTTTCTTTGGCACTAGCACCAAAGGAGAGACCCATTCACTATTAGAGATGGGGTAGATGAATCTTGCATCCAATAATTTCCATAATTCTTCCTTAACAATGTCTTTAAGGGCTAGATTCATCCTCCTTTGAAGCTACCTAACTAGTTTTCAATCTTCCTCAATGTATATGTGATGAGTACAAACTGAAGTTTTCACTCCCTTCATCTCCTTATAACACCAAGCGAAGGCATATGAATGTTTTCTCAATAAGCTACATAGTTTCTTCTCCTGGGAAGTGGATAGGGATGAGTTGATTTTCAAGGTTCTTTCTGGGCCGAACTCTATATTCTTAACACAAAGAGAGGCTGAGTCAGCCACACAGAGATCAGTTAAGGGATTGGCTTGGGTTTCTTTCACTAGATCTTCTAATGGAAAGATACTTGTGGGTGGATTCTGAATTAAATTTTTAATGATATCATCCTCATTTTGCAGTTATCCCCCCATGACAGTTTCTACTATACACAGTGGTGTAGAATAGACTTCATCCTCATCCTCCTCCTCCAACCAGAGAGGTAGATCATGTTCTAGCAAGGGTTGGGTAGGAGGGTATAGGATTAGCTACTTGGACATATGCCCGTTCTTGATGGTCATGTTCCTAGCCCGACAACTAATGTAAGCATCGATAGTGGCCAACCAGGGTCTTCCGAGGATGAGAGGATACCCAGTGAGCTTTTCCTTCGGTTGGAGAACTAAGGAATCAACAGGGTACTCCCAAGAATCAATGGGGACCATCACATCATCCACAATCCCTTCAGGGGTCACACTAGAGCGGTCTGCTAACTATAGTACTGTCATGATCTTTCTCAAGGATCCCTAGAGGTTGAGTTTGAGCATGCTGTCCTTTGTCATCACATTAATGGCAATCAAGGTATGTGGGATCATGGTGCCATTGATGTGGGCATCAACTACTGGGCTTCCAGGGTCTAGATATTTCAGACAACTTACCTACCCCAACATTAGGTCGAATAGTTGTCCTATGACATTGATGGTTGGGGCATCTTCCTTGTGCCTGTCTAGATGCTTAAAGCACTTCTCCTTGATCATATTATTGTATATAGGCACATCCTTTATGGCTTGGACAAGTGGTATCTTTACACATAACTATTTCAATTCTCCCAGAAGTTCAGTTTCTTCTAGGGTGGGCTGTGTTGCCCCAGATAATCTCTCAGGAAAGGGTGGAATTTCTTTCGGTTCACTTTCCCCTTTATCTTCCTCAACCTCCTAAAGGGGAGGTTGGCTATCTAGGAGAACCTTCCCAAATCATAGGTTAATCTCATTTGTAGGTCCCTCAGATTAGCGAAGGATCCTATCAACCCTGAGGACATGAAAGGGGTATATATTATCCCTTCTTCTTGTGGTACCCCCTATATTGGTGAGACCGGTCACTCCATTAATCAAAGGATTAGTGAGCACGCAACTGACCTGAAGCATAGGAGAACCAAGTATTCTACATTAGTAGAGCATGTGGAGAGAACCAATCATCATGTCTGTATTGAGGAAGCCAGTGTTATTGCTAGATTTTTGCAATTCCATCACCGGAAATTTAGGGAGGCCCTTGAGATTGAAAAGAGGGAAATCAATCTCAATAGAGAGGATGGCTGGAAGATCAGTAGTTACTGGGTCCCAGCTCTCTCTTCCTAGTCGTTTTCTTCTATTCTTCCCCTCCCTAGATATAGCTTGATCTTGTTGTCTTTTAAGTAATTTCCCCTTGTTTCCCGTATCGTGTGACCTTTGTTCTTTAAGGTGTGGTTGATATAATTTGAGGTATTTTAGTAGCACTTAATTTATGCTATTAGTTTTATTCTAATAATTTTAATTAACAAATTAAAAATAATCTTGAAATTAATCTATGATAATATGCTAATTTTAACCCTTAAATTAACTATTAATTAATTTTAAATATTAAATATTCTTTTCTGACCCTTAAATTACTCTATATTTATATATTTTAATAACTTCTATAAATAACTATTAATTTGAAATTGATTTTTATAGTTTATTATTTAATAATATTATAAATACAAGTTTTAAAATAGTCCCTTTAACTTGTATTTATAAGAAATATAATTAACTATTTATATATTACCTCTAATATTTTATATATTTAACAACTTTTATAACTAACTATTAATTACTCTAATGTTTATATATGTAATAACTTTTATAACTAACTATTAATTTAAATTAATTTATTTTAATATATATTTATTTATAAAATGGTCCCTTTACTTTTATTTTAATAAGAATATAACTAACTGTATTAACTTATTTAATTAAATAAAGGTTGTGCCCCTAATCCAGTCCATCTAACATTTTTCCAGTCAAATTTAGCCATTAGACAATATAGTCGTTACTTGGTCAAGAAATATAGTCATTGGATGTTCTGCTCTGACTATTTAATATGTAAAGCTAGATCTGATTCTTCAACTTGTCCTGACGATGAACCACACTAGTTGGTTAGAAACGCGTCGACAAATGAAATATCATGTGATTTACGCTGAAAAATCTCTCATAAACTTGATATGGATCACAGAAGCCTTAATTCAACTATTGAATCCTTGCACAGAAAAGCCATTGCAACTAAAGTTGAAATTATTAGAAAGGCTAGTGGAGTTAGTGGTTTATTGAGTTAATGAGTTGAATCCAAATCTAATCTAGCATGTGAACAAGATTGTTGAGTTCAATAGTTATATGTAATTATTGAGTTGAACACTTGAGTTTATCCATATATTTGAGATAGTTCATTGCGAGAATGGTTGATTACACTAGTGTATGAAGTGAGTGAGAGCTTGGAGAAGACCTTACAAACTGTGTGAGCTTTATTATGCATAATTTCTAAATCAGTTGTAGTTGTAACAGCAGTGAGCTAAAGCTTGTTTCAACCTTATGATTATGGAGTTGAGGTGTTCTTTGGATTAATGGTTGAGATGATTTTTTTTCTTCAGATTGAAGTGCAATTGGAGGTTGGAGCTTTTCTCTTTCATTATGTTATTTGAGGCTATGTTGTTGCAGTGCTCATGTTGAGAAAGTTTTAGGAGTCTAGTTTGAAAATATATGAAAGGAGGCTCATATGGAGGAAGTGAAGGTGTGGAGGCTTTGAGTATACATTGATTAGAAGATTTGGTAGATAGAAGAGATTTCTCCATCCAGTGGTGGTTGGATAGTTCAGAAAAAATGGGCAAGGCTCATTGATCATGGTGGTAACCAGTAGATCGAAGTTTGTAGACTCAAATTTTTAGTTCAGGACTGACCTGGTGAGGATCGTTGATCATGGTGACCTTTAGCAGATGGTAGTCTATATATCCATGAGATAAATAGTTTCTTATCTAATAGTTCCAGCATACTGTGAAGGAAGTTGAGTCTTCCAGCTCATAATAGTGAGCTAATCCATGTATAATTTTTTCAGTAGATAATAAAATATTGAGTAGCATAGTAGCAGCAGGGTGTATATTTACCCGAGATGGGTTTTCCACTAGAAACACTTGTGTCCATTCTGTTGATTGATTTTATGGTTTCATGTTTATTTTGATGCTTTGATCTATGGTTTTGTCTTTCAATTTGTGCATGATATAAAATATTAAGTAATAGCATAAAAAGTTTAAAAGTGCCCCACTACTAATTCACACCCCCTCCCCCCCCCCCCCCCCCCCCCCCCCAATAGTGATATAGTTTCCAAAAATTGGATATCATAGCAAGGCTCTCAATTGCAGCTTGATTGCTAGAGAGTGTACATGGATATTTTGGAAGAAGTTTTGCAAATTTACTAAAATAACACATATTTCATTAAAATTGGAAATATTTTATTACAAGGGCATGATTAGAATTTAGCTTTTTGGTTATTTTGTAATTATAGATCCACTATTTAATTCCAAATTTAATTAAATATGTGTTAAATGGATTAGTAAGGTATTCTAGTACTTCACAAAGGTAAATTTGCAACGTGGAGAGTAAATTTGAATTCATATTTTCTATATGTTGATGAAGATATTTTGATATTAGTTGAATATGGTGTTAAAGATGAATCTAATGATTTGGCTAAAAATATTATTTTGAATAGTATTTCAAAATATGATAGCATGCATGTGAAGCATTGTGAAACTACCAAAGAGATGTTAGACAGATTGGAGAATTTGTATCTTGGAGGAAAATTTCAATGTTCAGAATTAGAGAAAAATGCAAAGGATTGTATTTTTATTGTAGTAACTAATCAATCCTCCTCACAAGATGAATATGGAGGCACGAGTGATAGCACTAAGATATATAGTTTCAAAGATGATGAGAAGTCAAATATAATGGCACTAGGAGTGGAGATTCAAAGGCTCAAGACTAAAAATTGATATCAATGGATGTCGCTGCAAATGTTTGATGAAAATGAGTGTGAATTTAAGGAATAAATTTTAGATTTGAAATTTCAGCTGCAAGAAGGAATGAATATTAAGATTGGAATGAGGAGTAGTTCAATGAATTGGAGGATGAATGCCAAAGTTTGAAGGAAGAATTGGAGTGGCTCGTAACTAATTCTCAAGCATCTCCAATAAAATCAATAATTATTAGAGCACCTAGTTGCAACAAAAATAATGAGATCCATGAGCCATACAAGAAGCAACAAATGAAGAGAAGGAGGTCAAAGAAGAAAAATAGAATTGGAAAATGTTACAATTGTGGTGCTCGTGGACACATAGAATCAAGTTGTAAAAATGGAGATATCAATCTCTCTCATCAAAAGGAGCATACAAAGGAGAAGCTACATCAAGCATGCATGCAAAGGAAATATCCATCCATCAAGTATAATAGTCGTTTTTATGGTTGCTATTTCTAATACAATGATTTTGGCCACAGGGCTATTGACTGCAGCGCACATGCAAGGAATGGAAATTATACTAACAAAAAATATCAACCTATTCTTCAATTCCTTGGTCACATTAGATGTTTTTTGTGTGAAAATATTGGCCATAAGGACAAGGATTGAAAAATTCCCATGTGTTTTAGGAGATTTAATCAGAAAGAAGAGATTATGCAAGGTCATCCACACAAGAAGAAAAAGGATTAGAAAATGAGAGTTTGGAGGAGAAAAAAGAAGCAAGGATCTTCCACCAAAACCTAAGGCCTACTTAGTCTGAGGGGGAGCATATGGTTGAATTATGTGTTGCATGCAAATTATTATTTGTGCAACCAAATGGGAAAGTGTATTTGTTTAGGGGGAGTCCTTGATGTTTGAAGCGTTATTTCATTTTCACTCTATTATACTCCAGTTTGATATTACTTGAAGTAGCCATGTACATTTGTTAATTATTTTGGAGCATGTATATGTATATGTTTTGTATGTTGATGCTAATGATGATATGCTAGGCATGCATTGTTTAGGTGTGATGAGAGATCACACATTATGGGGGAGCATTTGTGCTTCCAAATGGATTTGGAATGTGTTGGTATTTTGTTCTAGAATTTTTGTTGTTGCTGCCACACATTCCATGCTGGATGAGATAGTATAGTTACATGGAAAATTTGGCTTGCCATTAGTGTTTTATTAATAGATCATAGTTCGGCTTCACCATTTGTTGCTTCCATGGAGATTTGATGTTGTTGGATCATCTAGAGTTTATGTACCTCATTTCTTATGTTTTCATTTCTAGATGAATCATGTATGTTGTCAATATGTTTTAGATGGTTGAGTTATATGTTGCTACTTGTAGTATGCATTTACATGGTTGAGGATAAGTATATGTTGTTTCTCATGATGTATTGGCATGATGTATGTTGATTCTCGGTTTTTTCACTCATGGAGATATTGCATATATTATTAGAGTCGTTTTTGCTACCCTTTGACATGTTGCTCGTGATTTGAGTCAATGATGCATTATGATAATGGTTAATGGATTCATGATGATATGGATATATTTGTTGCTGCCTCTATGACATATTCCTTTGTTGCTTCTATTAGTTGATTTTCTTTTTGATGCACATGTGGAGTATGGTGATGAATGTTAGTAGAAGTTATGCTCTTGCTACAAAATATTCATTGTTGAGATGGTGATGGCCAAGGCATTGACAGGCCATGTACTAGCATATGATGTTGTTAGTACTTTATTGTTGTTGTTACATTTGTAGAGCTCATATCATAGCTCATGGATGCCATGTACTCATGATATTTCATGTTTTCGGCATGTATTGATGAGAAAACCATTGTGTGCAATTGTAAAAACCATGTATTGTCATTATACCAACCTTTGGGAACATTACTCATGAAGTAACCCATGGTTTCTAGTATGGATTGATAATTTACTATGTATGGGTCAAGTGGAGTCTAATTCATGTTTCATGTTTTATAACATTGATGTACCCCCACATATTGGGTGCATGATGTAAACTTGGGTCCATAGAATCATGGTTGGAGATAGGTGTAGAGGAGTCATATGCCAGTTCCATGTCCTTGTCACAACTATTTATATGATCTGTGAAGCATTAAATTTCATTGTGCTTCATTGTATATCATGTCCAAATTTAGTTAAAGTCATGGTCATGAGGAGTAGTCTCTTACACTTGGAAAGGAGGCTCATTATCACAGGAAGATGTGTTGCTACAACATGAAGAGTATATAATTGCAACCCCATTACATGATTAGGGGGAGCATGTTAAATATTTAGAGTTGGCATGGAATTGGAAGAGACGTGATTACAGTTGAGGTTCCTATTTTTGTCTACACTAGTCTTGTATCAGCATGGTGTTTATTATGATGGGGGGGTCCTCTCATACAATGCATTATTAGCATTTTTCTTAAGTGCTTTTAAATCCCTTTTCCATTTATGTCAAAGGGGGAGAAATTTTGGATTGTTGAGTCAGCCTCACTTGTTGGATGGAGGTTGAAATCAATGCCAAAGGGGTAGTTTGCTGGAATTGATGTCAACAGGTTGGAGATGTTGTTGGTCATAGGCATGAGTGATGAGAACTTGGTGATGGATGATTAGGTGATGGTATTTTTAGTTGGCATTGATGTCAACATATCTATGACTAGACTTAGTGGAGATGATGTTGTGGTTGTTGAGGAGATGGATTCTAGACATGTTGAGTTGGTTGCAATTGTTGTTGTTGTAGCAAGATTGGATTAATGTTAGGGGTATTGATGTTATGTTGTTGAGTGTATATGTTGCTGCTACAGGTAGTTGGAGTGTTGTTCTAGATGTTTCATATGTCTCTACCTTCCTTGGATACATTGCATATGTTGCTACATGTGTGAGATGTGATTTCTTGTGTTGAAGGTGCTTCTACTAGTGATGGAGGCAGTTGTATGTATTGATGCTACTATTGCAGGAGTTGGTGATGTTGCTACAGATGTTATAGATGATGCTACAGGTTTTAGAGATGTTGTGTTTACTTCTTGAGGAGTTGGAGGTGTTGGTAATGGTTCTAAGGTTGTCAGAATATATCTTGCATGTCATGACGTGTTCCCTAGCTATACATCAGTTGCGGACTCATCTTAGTGACTTTGAGGAGTATTCAGACACTGGAGAAGTTGTTCCCATATGTGGCAGAGATTTTGGAATGAAGGATGGATTATTTCACTAAGCTCAAGCCCCAGTTGCATGCACAAAGGCCTATGGGAGTGGTTGGAAGTGCCATTCAGATGTGAAGTAGGACCAAGGGAGCATTTATAGCTCTAGTCGCTTGCATGACTATGTTATGGAGTGATTAAGGAAAAAAATGAGAAAATCTCTTCATTCCTCACATTGTTGAGCTAATTTTTGGCTTGTGGCAAATTTCTTGATTGGAACTTTTCGGTTTATGGTTGGAAAAGTTCATGGGACTTCCAAGATTTGATTAAAGTTGGAAAGATAAAAAAGGTTAGTGAAGTTAGCAGTTGATTGAGTCAATGAGCTAAATCCAGATTTAATCTAGCATATGACCAGGATTGTTGAGCTTAGTAGTTTTGTGTAATTATTGAGTTGATCACTTGAGTTCTTTCATATATTAGAGATAGCTCATTATGAGAATGGTTGATTACACTAGTGTATGGAGTGAGTGAGAGATTGGATAAGACCCTGCAAACTGTGTGAGCTTTATTATGCATAATTATTAAATCAGTTTGCTGTTGTAGCAATAGTGAGCTAAATCTTGTTCCAACCTTATGATTATGGAGTGTGTGATATGTTGAGGTGTGCTTTGGAGTATCAATTGAGAGGATTGTTTTGCAGATTGTAGTGTGATTTGATGTTGGATATTTTCTCTTCTGTTATGTGCTTTAATGCTATGTTGTTGTAGTGCTCATATTAAGAAAGTTTTAGGAGTCCAGTTTGAAAATAGATGAAAGGAGGATCGCATGGAGGAAGTGAAGGCATGTAAGCTTTGAGTATACATTGATTGGTGGATTCAAAAGATGGAATATATTTCTCCATCCAATGGTGGTTGGATAATTCAGTAGAAGTTAGGCGAGGCTCATTGGTCATGGTGGTGACCAGTAGATCGGAGTCTGTACAGTCAAATATTTAGTTCAAGAGTAACTATGCAAGGATCATTGGTCATGGTGTCCTTCAATGGATGGTAGTCTATAGATTCATGAGAGAAACAGTTTCATGCCTTATTGTGCATACTGTGAAAGAATTCAAGTCTTCGAGCTCATAGGAGTGAGATGATCCATGTATAATTTGTTTAGTAGATAATAAAATATTGAGTAGCGTAGTAGTAGCAACAGAGTGGTTCTTTTCCTACGATGGTGTTACACAAAAATATTGTCACCTTGATTATTTGTAGTCGGTATGGGTCTATCACCACCTATGCCAGTTTCCTAAGCAAGTTTCAAACCTCGTCTCTTTAGAACAAGCTTTAGAAATGAGAGAAAGACATCAAAAAAGCAATGTAACTCTGGTTCCGCACTTCCTCTCACTTTTGCCTGCGGGCCTGCACCTTTTGTTCAGGATATCTGCGTACTTATACACTCTGTATGTAAAGGGGAAGGTGTGTACCCCTATGAAAGTCAAAAGGCACAATTTTTATCTTAAAAAACTCACTTTGGGTTAATTCTAGAGGTTTCTAGAAGGATTTGTTACGTGGATTTTTCGCTCCAAGTGGTTCATGCATCCCTTTGAAGGAGGAACTAATCCCTTGTTAAGAGGAGCTATCCCTTTGAAGGAGGATTCTATCCCTTTGAAGGAGGACCTGGCAACTGATCTCTATTGCACTATAAATTGAGGCATTGGGTCAGTGGCTAGGGAGGTTAGAAGCTGAACTTTTGAGGGTAAATGCTAGTGAAATCAAGACTTCCTATTTGAGCTTAAGAGGAGAGATCACATACCTTTTTGGCTTCATTGGGGAGTGAGTGAAGCTTGTCAAAGTAGAGGAGACTTCTTGTTGGACCCTGGGAGGAGCTTGTACAGCGTCAAGGCGAAGGTTGTAAGGTTCTTCTCTTTTGAATTAATACAATCAAGCTCATTTTTCTCAACAAGTATCTCATGTTATTTGTTTCATGGACTCCTTGACTTTCATGTTAAATATGTTTTATAATACTGGTTATTCAGGTGCTATTTAATCGTTTGCCTTGTTTGTGTTTGCAGGTTTGCGACAAAAGAACTTACTTGGATCAAAGGAGCAAAGGCATCCCCAAACTTGCGTTGGACATGAGGTAGGCCTTAAACACATTTGTTTGCCATTATTTATAAAGCGCATTTAGAGAAAGATAGTGTCTGGTTGGTTTGTTTGTCATTAGGTCTTCATTAGATTCTAGGAAGGTCTATCTTGTCCGCAAGATCGACTCATTCTGCGTGACAGAAATGCAATGCACCTAGCACTAGCTCATCCAGCTACAAGATCGCTGAAGTGGACAGTAAACCGGATGAGTCAATGGCTGGCTAGATTAGCCACATCAATATTGTAAAGTTTGTCTTCTCTTATGTCAGTTTGTCAAAATCTACACTTGTATTTGTTTCCTTCAAGTCAGAAATGACTAGCCTAGGGGAATTTTGTAACTCAATCTGTCTTCAAGCTCGGCCTATGAGCTTTGATCATGTAACTCAGGAGCTTAGCCTCCCAAATCGTTTTGGAATATAACCAGTAACTGACTTTGTTAAAAAAAACATTTAGAATTTCCTCCTCACCTATTGGATAAACCTTGTGGAAGGACGTGAAAATCTGATATTTGAGGAATAAAAGCTTAACCCTTGAGGCCTTTAAAATTTTAGATTTGATGGAGCATGTAGAACAAATTGAAATGGAGCTAGGATTATCCTCATCTCCTCAAAGGAAAATGATGTCGCTTATAGTTTTAAGATATAATTTGAATGCATTAACATTTTGGTAGAATATGTGGCTTTAATTTTGTGACTAGACATAGTGAGGAAAATGGATATCATTATGGAGAAAATTGGTATAAAACTCCTTACATTCTTGGAAATTGAAACTTAATAGTGAATCAAGTGAATGAAGCATGAAAAACTATGATTCCAAGGTTGAGGAAATTTATTTGAGGCTACAATTATTACTACTATCCCTAGAGGGGTCAACTACATGGAATATAACTTGACTATATTTTTTGTCAATTTTAGTTCTACAAATTTGGATCACCTAAAGTTATATTCCCTAGATTCTAACTCTAGAATCATTTTTTAAATATCGATATTTGAATGGATTTATGCAGGCACAATTAGTGCATGAAAATGGTCCCTATAACTAATGAGATTTATGTTTGCACCATAAAAGGTGAAAAGGAAAAACAATTAAAGACTAATAAAAGTAGATTTCCTTAACCCAGTTAAGCAGGTTCAATAGTCATGATTCTATACACAAGACATAATGTTAGACAATAGAAATGTACCATGAGAATAAGAAACATATTAATTTCATATTTAACATATCCATTCTACACTAAAATAAAATGGCCAAGGAAATTCATATATCCATTTGTTCATTTGACACATAAAATAACCTACGAATTGGAAGAACACATGAACAACTTCCCTGAATTATTACTTCACCAATGGTAACATCCCTCGATTTTGATTACACAAAAATTTATAGTTCTTTAAGGTACAATACAATAATAGATAGGGACTATAAAATCTTAGTCCCGGGCCTTTATTTCTTCTTTCTAAAAATCTAGAGCTCAAAAATAGTGCTTTCATAGGAGGAGAGAATGAGAGAATAAGGATATCTTATCTGAAATATCAATCCTTTTTCATAAATCAAGTGCAAAATCCAAATGCAACAGGAGAAAGGGTTCTAATAAATTCCTTGGTCTTGATTCTTAAATCTAGAAAAATAAATGATTATGATAGAGAAAGGATTGGAATAAATTCAGAATTAAGAAGAAACATTGATCAAAAGGTTGAAAGTGTATCAATCAATATATTGGTCCTCATTCACAAATTGTGCCTATAATTTCAATGGAAAATAATAAATACCAATTTGGGAATTGAATATGAAAAGTAAAAAAACAATATGGGTCCTTTAAAGGAAAATATTCCAAACATTATGAAGGTTGTAACATATAGAGAAATTGTTTAGGTATAAAAACCATTGAGTATTGAACACTTCACATACTATTTGAGGGTTCAATAAGGTAACTGCATTGATTCCTATTATATGGATCCTCTTTGTGAGGTGAGAAGAACTAGAACTCTTAGTTGAAGTAGATTAGTTAGTTAATCCATTGTGCTATAGAGTAAAAAATGGGGTTGATGGAGTAAAAATACCAATTATGGTTCTATTTAAAATATATCAATGGAACTCAAAGAATTGAAAACCATTGAGAATGGGAAAACTTTGAAAGACTTGAAAAAAAGGAATAATATTCAAAACTTGTACTATTATAATACATGGAGGGTTGTTCAATCCATCCCTTAAAATAATGAATAATTTGAGGTCCCTACCATTATGAATGGATTATAGAAACTTACCTTCTCGAATTTTCAACTTAAAGGGAATTGGGGAAATTTCCATAAACCTCTTCAATCACATGAGGCCCTAGCATAGATTTTTTTAGCTTCCCATGTTTAAAAGGATATTCATCTATGTTATTCCATAGTAATACCAGGTATACCTCTTATAAGTTACCATGTCTACATTTCTTCTAAAAAACCTCCTTATTATTCTATTGATATTTTTTAAACATATCGCATAGTTCGTGTCCCTATTCTTACACATTTATGAGTTGATTTATCTTTCTCTTAGTTCTATATGGTTTTGCCACTATATTACACAAGAACTCCAACACTGGAAAATCCAATTGAATAGGAACTAGTACTTACATGTCATACACAAACTAAGAAATGGGTTTTCTTATAGTTATGTAATTTTTAATCTTATCTTTCCATAGTGAATACTTGAGCTATGAGTAACATGACTATTTATTTTGTACTATTTTATGATCAACCTAAGTTTTTTGTTTCAGGATCCATCTTGATGGTTCCATTGGAAATAATATTTGGATGATTCCCCAGGATGATAAGATACATTTGGAAAAGCACTGCCAATTTTATGACCTTAAGGCCTTAGCATTATTAATTATACATTTATAGGAACCCAAATTAAGTATATTAAGAGAAGTTTGAGGTATAAAAGGGCCTCATAAGGAAAATAATAAACTAAGAGTTGTGAATTTTGGAAGGAAAATAAAGAAAACTATCTTTTTAATTGTATTTTCTATGTATCTCCTTACAATTTTACTCAAATGTCAAGTGCAAGCATACTTCTGAGTAGACCCACATTAAAAATAATGGAAAATGCATGAAAAATATCATGTTTCATTGAAAAAAACATATTTTTTTTTTCATTTCCTTTTAGTTTGGATCTACTAATAACGTATAAAGAATAAGTATTTATTAGATGTGGAATTTAATTCCACATCAAACTTTGCATTTAACAGGTGTCTACACCTAACATTTGACCAAAATTGTAAGGAGATAAGCCAAGAATACAATTAAATAAAGTAGTTTTCTTATTTTCTCTCCAAAAATATTTAGCCCTAGGGATGAAATCACCATCTTGAATCTTATTGGTTGTTTAATTTTTTTTGTTGGTTTGACCTATGAGGGATTTGATCTTTGATTTCATCGTTAAAATAATACTTCATAAAATGACGACCACCAATTGAGTTGCCCCCATGGGCTATTGGTTCTTTTAAATTTATTGGTTTTGTTCGTAAAGGTTTTGTTTTCATACCATTTTTTACTTCAAAATTCCCCTAATGAAGATATTTTCCTCAAGGAATTTGGCAACAACTTAGTTAAGATATTTCTTTGTGGGCATGTCTTCTACTCATTTGTTAAATTAATATGTCGTTGTCAAGATCCATCTATGTTGGCTACTAGATGTATTTCATGTATGAAATCATGGATCCATTATTAGAAAGGAGATTCTACATGGATAGGTTGTAAAAACCCTTGTTGAATTTCTATGTAAAAAAAATATAAGACCAAGGTCATGGGACACATATTCTAATATGAATGTTGGGAAAAAGCATCCTAGAGGGTGTTCATTTTAGTTAATTAATGGCTAAGGAAATTGGAAAAGGTAATGGAAAAGAGGCATTAATCGGAGTTTTATTTATGAAAATAAAGGAAAATAGGAGAAAAGGAAGGTGAAAAACCACAGATTTGCATGAGGAGGAAATTGGAGGAAAAATAGAGGAAAATGAAGAAATAAGAGGCCTCAAGGATAAAAAGGCTTATGAGGATCAATTCTCAGGATTTTGTCAGTTTTATCTTGGAACTCTCTCTTATATTCTCTCTCTCATACTCTTAGACACTAAGAGTTTCCTTGGAGAACTCTCGAAGGAGTGTGGCATACTTGGGATTTGCACTAAGAAGGCAAAGGAAAAGTAGGAAAGCGCAAGGAAACTAGTGGATTAGCGGCTATATCTAGATTTATTTGCAGGTATCAAGTTTCCTGTATGATTTCCTAAATATTTTTTGCATGCATGGAACATGCATTTAGTTTCTTGGTTATGAGCTATCATTGGCATGGAGGATTACCTGGATTGACAATGGTTTTTCCTAGCCTTGTCATTTCCTAGACATCCATGGTGTTGTGGGTTTAACCTTTTATTTTCTAGTTGGTGCTCATGTTCCTTATGGATATGGGTTGAGTTATTAGTTCCTCGAGCCTTGGTTGGATGAACTATTTGGAAGCTCTGTAACATATCGGGTTGAGTTACTAGTCTTGGAAGCCTTGGTTGGACAACTGCTCTAGATCCCTTGGTGGGTTTAGTTACTAGTACTGGGAGCCTTGGTTGGACAAATTCTCTAGATCCTGATGAAAGTTGTAGGTTGAGTTACTTGTCTTGGAATTTGGGTTCAACAAATGCTCTGGAGCCCTGGACATCTTGGATGGAGATCGATCTGGTGAATGTTAGTGATGTCCAACCATGAGGTGGAATCATTGATTGAGGGTTTAGGTGGTTTGTCCTCTTGAAGCCATGGTTTGGCTTTTCTTTTGGTTATTCCATGATATCCCACATTCATGCTTGGAATATGGCATAGGGGTGACTAGCTGAAAAAAATATTTGGTTAAGCCTAGTCTATGGTTGGGTGGTATGCGGAAGTACCTGAATTGGTTGACATTTTAATATGTTAATAAGAGGTATTTTCTACTGTGATATATGAGCATATATATCTATTATGGTGGTGACATTATGGCTCAGTTTTCATGGTTTATATGTTGGTTATTGTTGGTTTATATATTGGTTATTGGTTGGCTATATGTTGGTTATATGATGTATATTGTTTATGTCTCTTGACATGTTTGATTAATATGTGATTGGCTATCAAATGCATGGCCTAATAGATATTATTACAGATAATATGAGAGGGTGTTATACCTTCTTGATGATTCTCAGATAAGTATGAAACCCCTATGTTCAGATGTGTGTCTATGACCTATAGATTTCATGTTTATCATGTGTTTGAAAAAATGTATGTCATGGTTAGGCTTGGTTTGGTCAATTCTTTCATCAAGTTTTGTGTTAGAGGTTTTATCTTGGTTCCATTTATTGCCTTATAAAGTCTCATCAAGTTTTGGGTAATGGTTTGGAGACTAGCCCTGAAAAAGTGGCTCAAATATCATGGTAGCAGGCATAGAACTAGCTAAAAAAGACTACAGTCTCTCCCTTGTAGGATTATGGGAGTGACTAGAGGCCTATAGTCACATGGATGCAGGCTTGTGCATGCGACTAGGGGTTTCTTTTGTGAAAAAGAAATTTTACTCAAGGTTTGGGCACCTAGAGGGGTGGTTTATCTCCTATGGATCTTGTAGCTCCTTAGGAAGGTTAGTAAGGTTTTGGTTTAACAATTCCACTTCCTTAAGATGATATAGGAGGTTGAGTCATATCGTAGTAACTATTCGTCACATATTTACCCAAGTGGACCAGTTAGCTTGGCTAAGTGTGGGAGGAGGGTGCTACAGAGTGGTATCAGGGCGGGTTTTGCTCTCTTTGGGTGGTGTCTGGTTTTCGTTCTCTTTGGGTGATATCAGATACCAAAAAGTGGTATTAAAGTATGGTTCAACCCTTGGAATAGATGGGAAGAATGTGGTTGTCATGCATGAATGTAGGTTGTATATGTTCTTGTAGTGTATGCATGGTGATGGTCATTGTTACAGTTATGTTTTCGTATAGAAGTTGATGATGTTGCTGTTGGGAAGTATTTGTCATGAATGCGTGTCAATTTTATATGCATTTTTTATTCATATTAGTGTCTATATGCTATTATGCATGCATTGTCATGGTTATGGTTATGCATGCATTGTATATCAGGCATGTATCGTGGCGGTAATTATGTATCTTGTCCCATCATGATGTTGTTGGTATGTTATGATGTTGATAGGTTGGTTGAGATAGAGTAGCAGAAAAATATTATTAGAGTGAGGTTGCAACACTGGAATTCGGGGTACGAGTAGATTTTCGAACATGTATGTATGTTGGGCATGAAATTATGTTGGTTAATGGTTTTTATATGCATTTGTTGTTGTGGTTAGATGCATGCTAGATGCTATTTGATCAGTGTGGTCATATGCATGTGTGTCAGATAGTCATGAATGTTAGTAACTTGTTATGAATTGCGGTCGTACAAATGATTATTATGGTAATTTAATTTAATATCTTGAAGTTATTATGTATCATGCTAATCTTGATTGACCTATGTAGATGGTTATGGTTATGATATTAAGGTATGAGTAGATACATTTGTGATATTGTGTCGTACTAATATGAACTAACTTGTGTAGATGTGATATCCTCCCTTGAGATACATTTAGGTATGGTTTTTATTATGTAGTGTATTTTGTTATCTAACATGGTATGTTTATAGGTTTTTTGATTTTTTTTTATGAGAATCTTTTTATAAGATTTATGTTGATGGTGCTGGAAATCCGTCAACCAAGGGGATCTCTTCGATATGAAGTCCCAACTAGACCTCACACCGTTTGGTGTAGGAGCCCCATCCATATGATGGCCTGATTTCCATTTACTTAGAGATTTTCCTTGGCTCTAGCTATGAGCACATGAGAGTGTTACACTGGTATCTTCAAATAACAAGATAAGTGTTCCTAATGAGTGTGTAATGTAACTCGTGTCTAGGTTCTCTTACTGCAAAGGGGAGACTAAAGTGATCCTCTCACTGAGAGGTAGTAGTACCACCCAAGAAGAGACACACATGAACCAAAAATGGTTTGTCTAGCATCCAATAGACGTGGAAGTCATTAAAACCAAAGTACAAGGGAAGACCCGTACACAACCTATTGGACCACAACGAATGCGACAGTCATTATAACTAGTAAACAAGGCAATTCTATCTAATATCCTGCAAAGTAGTCCACAGGGATGAGACAAAAGTGATAAACAATACAACACATTCTCAACAATGTAAGTACTAAAACAATTGAAGTAGTTCAACTATCTTAGTACATACTAAACAAACATGCATTTCAAATGTTGAAAGAGTAGTCTTACAAACATTTACAAAACATGCATGAAAACGTGCTGCCCTTAACATGCTTCTGAATTAAGCAAAAGTTCCAAGACACAAGTGCACACCATACATCACTAGCCCCAGTAGTGGGACATTGGAGCCACTCTTCACTCCTCAAAGAATTGACTGAAAAAACTCTCAAGGCTATGAGGAGGAGCCAAGGTGAAAAGTCTTTGCTCATACAACGAGAGGGGTATATATAGCCAAGGGTGATGCTTGACCCTTGTGCCTCTTAGACTACCATCATGACCATTCAAATTCCTATGAATTTTCAACTAACATGACTCTTCAACTTCATGTGTGTGTCCATTGGACTTTCACTTTACATTACATTTAGTTACAACATATATGGCCCATAGTGGTGATGTGGCCTTGACAACTCATAACACAACTTGACAGACATGGAATAGGTGGTTGTGGTGGAAATCTCAACTTGTCGTTGCTGCTGAGTGATGGATGTGATCTTGGATGTGCTTTGTCTTCACCTCCACATGGCTTGATGTTGTAGGGTCTTTAATGGTCTTGGTGTTGTACTAAGGTTACATGCATTTGTTCCTTTCGCTTTAGATTCTTCCTTCTTCATTATGTTTGTCATCTCACCATGATCTATTAGTGTACCTATTCATGTAATTCACTCAGAACAGGATGAAATTAAATCCAAAAAATCCTAGTCTAAGATGATGCATTGTTTTCCATGGACTAGGCCTAGGATAGATGATAGACTAGGAAGAGGGCCCAGTAACTATGCACTATGCAATTCCAGGTGACAAGGAGGGAGACTGGTCACTGAGACTGCACTTAGGCCACTGGGAGGTAGTATTGCACAATTGAGCACACCAGTGGAAGCTAAAAGGTGGGACCCTAAGGGATACCTCTACGCAGTTTCCTAAGGTATGACAAGGCAAGACAACAGAGGGACAGAGGATAGTTCAGTGTAGTTTTTGAGAGTAGTGAGTCCCAGTTGAGGGATGTCACTAAGAGGAAACCTCTCCATAGTTTCTGGTGGTAGTGTAGGCTCATATCTCTTTGTAATGTGGGGTTCTAGTAAACCGGAAGAAGTCTTGATGATTCATCTTGCGAAGTGCACAATTCAGGTCAAGCCTTGAGGTAGTTTATGCGCAGTTTTGGGAAGGAAGACAGGCTACTCACCTTTGGGATTGTGTATTGTAACTGAACCAAAGGAAATCCTTAAGCACTGTGTAGTTCTAGGAAGCAGAGCAACAACACTGTTGGCTGAGATTGAACAGTGCAACTCAGTCAGGGTCTGGTGAAGTGGGGTTGTTCAATCATAGAGATTTTTAGGAAAATGGCTAAGTGTCAGAGGCAAGTGAACTTGTGAGAACTTTGACATTGTTATCACACACTTAGCATACTTTGAAAACATGATAAATCTAACAATTCAGACAACAGAGAAAATCATGACCCTATGTGGGACTGTCGAGATCTGAAAGCGACAAGTGTGACACTTGGGATAGACCTTTGGACAACTGTGACAACACTTGCACGACAATGCTTACAATTTTTTTTATGAGTGCGATATGTGTTCACATGGATAGGACAACTTGTATACACAATGAACAACCTTCAAGGTCACCAGAACGGTTTACAAACATGACATAACAACCAAACATGTCAAAAGACAATAATTGATCCAACAAGCGAAAGGGAGCAAGACACATAGAGGAAACACATGGAATGAATTTCAGTGCTTGGAACCATGCATGTCATTGAAGACAGAATGATATGAAAATGATAAGCAGTCCTTCAAGCTACTCTAAGAGGTGTATTTCAAAATATGTGCTTCATTTTCCATACCCACCCTCCAAAGGGTGTTGGATTAGATGGAGTCTTCATGCGGTTCCGATATTCTATCATACCTTGGGTTTTGTAGCCTGCTTATCTTCCTCCTCAGCTCGTTGAGAGTCCTCTCTAGCATTTCATCATTCTTTTGATAACTGAGAGACACATCTCCACAGTTTCATTGGGCAGTGATTGCTGCGAGATGAGGCCCTGGGAGGACACATTTGCGTAGTTTCAGGATGCAAGGAAGACTGAGCAGCCGAGGGACAAACTGCACAGTTTTAGAATGAAAGGCATTGCTACGAGATGAGGTCCTAGGAGGAAAACCCTGGGTAGTTTCATGATGCAAGGTAGACTGGACAATTGAGGGACAAAACTGCAAAAATTCTCGAGACAGTGGGTTCTGGCTGAGGGAAGGACACTGGGGGAAACCCACTGCGCAATTTTGAATGCCAAGGGAGGTTGGGATTTCTATTCATTGTGCAGTTAATGTGTAAGATGAGTGTGAAACATGTCTATGTTGAGAGTACAACCCATTCTCACAAATATTTCCCCTTGAAGAAAAACAAACTTCCCTTTGCAAGACAAGTGATAATCCCTTGCCCAAAGATGACACATACTATATAAAGATAAAAGCGTGAGAGACTCTTAAGATTGAAGAGGGGAGATTGAGATCATCATCTTACCAAATAAGTGAGTAAGGAATGACCAATCATAAGATCCAAAGTAGGCTCCTAAATGAGTATAGGCCAAAATTTTGGAGGGTGTTGCAGTCACTACAACACTTGACGACACACTAGTTGAATTCTAGCTTCTATGTCTTGGTTCATTTAGTGAAGGGCTTTGGCCCATCAGGGAGTATTGAATCATCAGGCAGATTACTTCAGATTCCCCACTTACCCCATGGACATACATGGTTTTCCTTATATCAACTCCGTTGAACACAACACAAGATTTAGACAGATCACAGTGTTTCAAATTGGGAAGGGTAGTTTTTATCAGGAGCTTAAGATTTTCATAGTATAGTTTTTCATATTTGGTATTTCTTTGCTACCAGGAGGCCGAATAGTACCTCATCGGAGTCAAGAAGGAACACAAGAATTTCTCAACTGCTAGTGAGCCTGGACAGTGCCTTGATGGAGTTGCTTGCTTCACCTCTCTATGCTGGAGGCCTTTCTCTTCTTTCGTCTTTGCTATTTTTGAAAGAGAAATTTCCATAAGCACTTATTTATTTTTGGGGTGGAAGAGGGATCTTGACTTATTGCGAGCAGGAGAGGTTGTTCCTTCAGAGAAGCATGCAAAGACCTCTGATTTAGGTTTTCTCATTTATATTTTTCCCCTTCTCCATTTCTACTAGTTGGATAAGATTGAACACACCAAATAATAAAACTAAGTACAGGCATGAGGTTACCAGACTCGACACACGTTCATGGTTGGACCAAATCTCTCCTTACAGATAGATCATATTTTCCATCAAGACTTCATTAGCCAAAAGTTACAACTAGACAAAGGACTAGCCAAGGGCTATAATGTCACAAGACTCTTTGAACTTCAGCCACATACACATTCAGAAGCCAGGACGCAGGTCTAGGCACAACACTTATTCACGTAGTGAAAACAAACAGAAAATTGAACAAGGAAGGAAACAAAGCAAAAAGAAAGAAGACATAGAACCAAGAAACCAAAATTGAAAGACAAGACAAAAAAATGACTAAAGATAACATGATGTAAAACTGGAATAAGAAAACAAGAGCGAACTAACGAGAACGAGTGCAACATGAGTTAAAGGAAAGGAAAACTAAGATGCAACTAATCCTAATCCTATCGTAACAACTAGACATTCAGGGTTATGTGTAATGAAATTTCCAGTGAAGCCAACATAGTCGTTCCCGACCTACATCCAGAAATATATGAACAATTAAAACAGATAAAAGGTGATGTGCAATAGAAAATACAGAAACTTGAAAAATTTACACATGGGAAGGAAGGTCTTACCTGTGGGCAAAAATACATGTCACAAACACTAACTTTTACCCAATGCACATGATTACCTATTCGATGGATACCGCTTTTCAACAAACCTCGAAAGCCTCTTGCGGGTGCATCCTTGTCTGCACCGAGCTTCTTAGCAAGCACGAGGAAGGATTGAAACTTGCTCTCTGCAATAGAGATTTCAAGTAAGATTATTCAAGTCATTTAGTGATTGGATCGTAAAATTCATGATGGTGGTGTAGAAAGCCTCGTGATCTACGAAAGTTGAATTTTTGATTGGATAAATAGTATCAAGATAGGGATCTTGTAAAGAAAATAAATCTATTCATCCTCGACAATCATGCCAAGATAGTGAGGACCTACCATAACCATCAACAAAGGTTGAAGTGCCTCACCTGCTTGACGAAAATATGAAGAGATATGTGTTAAGCAATGAATATTAGAGAGAATGAAGAAACTATCATCGGATGTGCTGATGGAAATATGATAAGCTGAATGACAATCACCCAAGATAGAAAAATGATCAGATGAGCTAGTTGAGATGTCAGATTCCCAGTTTGAAATGAACAAAGAAAAAATCATTCGAACAATCTTGCGAACTCTCTGAATAATAGAATCAAGTTCCTTTCGATCTAGATATGATGGACCACCTTCCTACAACTAGTGACCAATTACACAAGCATCATAGTCATCACAAGAGTTTAAGAAGGATGCTAGTACCATGAATGCATGAAACTAGTTGAGGCATGGTGAATAGAGAGGAACTTGATTCGTGTGACATCTTGTGTGTTCATAATCACATAGGGATATTTTTGATGTGATGAGAGGACATATTTGCAGTACAAGATTCACAAGAAGACCGAGGAGTTGACCGTGAAGGGGGGAATTCGATAAGTATGATTTCTAGAAAAGATAATCTTTGAGATGATCAACTTCACAATTCCATGACTTCTTGAGAGATAGACATTACCAACCCGAGTTTCACGTGAGAAATTTGCATGAAGACAAATGTGTTGTAATAGATTCGTGAATTCGTTCATAGGTGAAATTTCGAAAATTTGAGAGATCATAAAAGGAATACCAAACATTTTTAAAACGGAAATTCACATTGAGTGCAACCATGATAATATATGAATTGTGCATGAGAAACTAGATCTGATTTGGTTTAGGGGGCTTACTAGAGTCACAAAGTCCTGACATGACCATCAACGTATGTTGAAGTGCCTCGACTCCCTGACATGTACCAAAACTTTCTAGAATTGTTGATCAAATTCTGAAGCTTGAATCAGATCATTAATGTCTTGAGGGTGGTTGTTGCTACTAATTTTTCAATTTCTTTATGAATGGAAGCCATCTCTGTCACAGGTTTCAACAACAATAATATTTCTTAATTAATGAGGCTCTTCTGATGGTATGTGTTACACAACATTTTTTCACTATCTCTGTACTCCCTATCTATGATATTGGAGGACCTATACAGTGTACCTGACATGCTTTCCCATCATGAAGAAACTCCCAGTATGTCCCTCTTCATGAGAAAAATAATTTCCCTTTGCATCGTTTCCCAAGAATATTCCTTCTATCCTAGTTTACAAGACCAATTCTACTGACTAGTTTTCTCCTCGCGCCAATTTACAGAGGTTAAAACTATCCTTCAGGCTGATCAAACCAATTGAGCCCTTTTCCAGTCATGCTGATCCTCTTTTGGAAGGTTTTTTAAATAAGAAGCTAAAGCTTCCATGTCTATAAGCTTCGTAACAAAAGTCTGGTAGATGGTTGGGCTGGATAGAGCTGAGGAAATGAGTTTGGGATCCTTTCCCCTATTAGGATGGAACAACCTCAAGAGATAAGACCTTCTCCCATGATGAGAGGAACCATTTCCCATCCATCAAAGCTATATAAACCTCTATTTTTCCCAAGCAAAATCTAGTTGGAGTTTTTGGAGAAAGTTTGAATAACCAACAAGTCATTTATAGCTTGTAGCTTTCTAGTGTATGTTTGAGGGAGAATAGTGTGATTTTGGTTTGGTTTGAGACTAGAGGGAAAGAGGGCTTAAAACTTCCATTATTGGGGCTATCTATGAAGTGCTAGCAGAAGTGTTGGAACCTAGATACGTCGGAGGAGACCAACAACGTCAAGGCACCAGTTGTAATCTCTTTCTGATTTATATAAACGAAAATATTGATTGATTTCCTACATGAAGTGTCATTTTAAATCTTTATGGCTTAATGTTCCTTGACCTATTAAGTAGGCTGGACATAATATTGAATGTTGTCATGTTTGTTTTTGTTGTTGTTTGCTTGTTTTAGGTATTCGAAGGAAGGAAACAGAAGATAGCTGGAGTGAGGAAGCAAGACCATCACCAAGCGGAATAATGTTCTAAGAGGTAGGACATTTTAATTGGTTCTAGCTTAAGGAGATTTTCCATAAATTGTTTGTTTGTGGTTAGACCTGCTCTCTCAGGCTAGAGGAATTGTTTGTGTCTGCACTGAGAATTTACCTGCACCACAAATTGGCGACCATACTGGGGAGCCAATCCTTCTGTTTGATTGTCATTTTATGGTTTTGTGTGAACTTTTATAGTAACATCATTTCCCTTTAGTTTTCTCTACTTTTCATGGTTTATCCTGAAATTTACAGTGGCAAGTTTGGTCTTAGCCTTTGAAATTTTTTATTTTTTTCCTTGAATCCTCGGTCAACTCATTTATTTTTCTGACAGTCGCATCGATTAGCACGAGTTTCTCATAAAGTGTCGCACCAACCCCCTTCTCACGCTTGTTGTCAATTAGGCAGTTGTGCTGATTCCTATAGGCGAAGACTAGTGTGTCTTTCCCTCTTAATTTCTACCTCTTAGCTCGTTTTGCTTGTGTTCTCCTTGACTAGAAAGCTTTATTAGCTTGGTTTGTGTGCTTGCTTGGTTTAGCCCACCCTTTGATGTGTTAAGTTTGGCCCTATGTGAAGTTATTTTTTATTTATTCTTTGAATCCCTTGATCAACACTACTTGTAGCCTGGATAGTCATGCTGATCAGCCCATCAGTGCTAGTTGTAGCCTGGCCAGTCATGCCGGTCATTCCGATCGGCGCTAGTTTTCAGTTAGGTAGTCGCTCCGGTCTACGAGTTAAGAAAAAAATCAAAACTTCTCCCATTCCAGTGCTAGTGTGTCTTGACCCTTAGACTCTTTTCTTCCTCCTAGAAGTGACTAGGATGCTTTGTTTGCCGGTTTTGATTGATTGACTAGCTTGAAGTTTCATCGCTTGATTTTTTGAGTTTTTGGATGGTTTCTATGACCCTAGGGCATCTAGATCAATTACCATTCATTTTCTTTTTTAATCATTGTGTCAAGTTGCTGATTTGATGCTTCATTTAATCCATCTTTCAGTCACAACATCTTCATTTCTTCATTTTCAATTGAAAGAGTGAAAGAATCTCATTTGTTCTCTTATTTCGAGTGTCTCTTTTCTCTTTCCAAGCATAGAATACATCGCTTGGTTTGTCGATTGAATCATTTATGTGTTTGGTTTGTTCAATTTAGGGAAAAAGTTTCTTTTAGTTTCATTTATCATGCTTTGGATTTGATCGATGCTTTTTTGTCGAAATTGTGAAAATTTTCATTAAAGTGCTTTATGTTAAAGATTCATTTTGCATTTTATGAAAAGAAGAACATCTTTCTAGTTTACTTAAACAAAAATATTGCATTAGTAGCATCGTTAAGAAGCTAGAACTACATCATCATAAGCATTGGAAATGAAATGAAACTTATGTTGTTGTTAAGGGAAGATTAAGTGCATTTAGGACATATATTAGTGAAATATTTCATTCTTCGTTTGTTCCATTAATTTTGTGTTCTCTATCTCTCAATTAGTGATAACTTTCATCGAAGACAAAGATCTCTTTTCTCATATAGCTGCATGTAGGAGTTTTTCCAGATGACAATGGTAGGGCCTTGTAATTGAAATCTAATTAAAGATCAACCGTTAAAATATATTGAATTAACCTAAGGAAACATTGAAACTTAACACTCACATTTAGAGGTCTAGGCTAGAGACGTGTTTCGACGTCTTTAAAACCTAGCAGCTGTCATTCGCTTTGGCACTAGACAACGCTAGTATGGACTTGTGCTCCCCATACCATCGCTTATATAAAGGGAGACCCCACTAAGTTGCAATTATTTATTTGTAGGAAGCCAAGTCTACTGCCTTGTAAACGTGATACACCTAACACAACCTTCGGGGAGATTTCTTGGCTGTACTTTTCTATTCGCCGGGAAGTATTCTGCAGTTCATGGTTACTTGGTAATCTTGTTGCCTAGATTATCTTGAGCAGTAATTTTGGTATTTTTGACTATTTAAATTTAAAATATCATCGAGCACTTGTCCTTTCGAGCTCGTTCACTTCAAAAGCAACTATAGTCACCTTTTTCCCTTTTCTCGACTTTGAAAACATGAAAAGGAATAGTTTTGTTTCAGTGTTCTAAAATTAACTTCCCATGAAATATTCTTGGTTAAAGTTATATTCCTTAGTAATTCTTTAGGGTCAATTCAAATGGCAACATTTCCAGAGTCTACCAGTCAAGGATTCCCGTCGGATGGGAATCCTGGTCCTTTTCCTTCTTTTGGAAATCTTGGTGCTCCTTATATGTCAATGTTTTCCCTTCCTGGGTTAACCATTGGGTTACTTGTCTGGTTGTTTTCGACCTTAGTGGTCCTGAGCATCCCGAATCCTATCTAAATGTATCCTTCATTCAAATCACGTCATGATGATTCTAAGGTTAACCCCTCGCCTTCTTCCCCCATTTCTTCACACTCCTCTTCTACTTCGCCTGGTGAAAGTTTTAAATATAGTAACCAGGAGGCTAAGAATAAGAAGAAGAAGACGAAGAAGAAGAATTCAGATAAGCGAGAGACAAACCATGCAACTATTGCTCTAAATGTACTTCCTATCAAAAAACCTTTTGATCCTCCACAGAAGGTCAAATTCCCTTGCAAGCTGTGTAAGGGTGACCATCTCCTCCAGGACTGTCCTAACATTCCTAGAGTCTTAGAGGTAAGGTCTCAAAATATGGATTGACCGTATCCGTTGCCCTCTGGAGATCATGTCGATGCTACACCCTTGGCTACTGATAGTAGGAAGAAAGGGAAGATTATATTCCCCTGTAGGTTATGTGAAGGAGAGCATCTTCTTCACCTTTATCCTCTTATGGATAGAGCTTCCAAAGTTTTGGAAAACCTTGCAGCTCCTCAACCCCAACTTCCTGTTGGTTATCAGAGGCTTTCTTCTAACCCTCTCCTAGTTGGTAAAGATATTTAATTGGATTCATATCTTTCCCATCCTTCTCTTCCTGAGCATCACTCTCTTGTGTCTATTCTTGACTGGCCATTGGTCAAAAGGAGTGTCAAATTGGCTCCGCCTTCAGTTGTTCACTTTGTTCTTGAAGAGAGTAGTGATCATACTGCTCATGTTCTTCTTGTCTCCTCATATTCTCATGAATCAAAGAGTGACCCTCCTATCCCAGTTGTTCAGGAGAGTCCTTGTCCTATTTCTATAGATCATGAGGGAAATCATATTATACCCCCACTAAGTAGTTTTGTCATTTCTTTTGATTGGAGTAAATTGGATGCTTTCCACCCTCCATCTTATGTGCCTTTCTAGATCACAGTACAAGCCTATAATATTGTAATACATGGAACTATATTAGATGAAGGCGTGTATGCTATCATCATGTCTTATACTCCTTGGCAAGCTTTGGGTTCCCCACAGCTTGTGCCTGTCACCCAGAATATGTTGGCTTTCAACGGAGGAACCAATCAACCCTTATGGATCCTTCCGAAGTTCCATATTACTTTGGGAGGAAAGACTCTCTATATAGATGTGATGGTAGTCCAAGGTCCCTTAGATTTGAATATTCTCCTTGGACACAACTATGTTTATGTCATGGGAGCTCTTGTTTATTCACTTTTTTGTCAGGTTTGTTTTCCGTGTGAAGGGAGAATTGTGACTATTGATCAACTGTCGTTCATTGGTCACCAGACGCCTCCTTTGCAACCATAATCCCCTATCAACTCTTGTTTGCAAGAAATACCTTCCCTTCCACAGGTCAATTATGTGGCTACCCATTCCGTCTCCACATCTACTGATGATCACACAGATGGTATAGTGCATTATGTATCGAGGGTATTGGAACTCGATTTGTCTATGGCACCAATTGACATGTATTCCTCCTAGAGAACGATTCTTATGTCTAGTGAAGACCTCTTGGGAGCCATTTTATCGTATGGTACATGGTCTTGTGTTAACCTTGTTAAAAAATGAAACAAGGGATGAGCATAGTTCCTTGTCTTGCAGCAAGCTCGTTAAAAAACGAATCGAGATGTCCGAGGACAATTTGTTCTTGTATCAACCTCGTTAAAAAATGAAACAACTCCCTTTTCCAAATCGAGTCTTTGATTAAGATATTGTAAGATCCGAGTCGAATATTTCCTGGATCTCGAAAGTGAACCTTCATTCCATTCGCGTAGTTAAATGAAATGAATCTCTAGGGGCATGTTGAGCCTCAATATTACTCTTTCCCTAGCAACTCTTCTCATTCCTTTTCTTTGTTTTTCCATAAGAAAGATGAATTCTCATCCCTAATAACTAGTATATACCATCATGAGGAGGACATTTAGTGATTTACATGTTATGTTTTTTATGTTTTGCTGTTTGAATAAATTTTTGTATATTAGCTACGGAACGCATCCTATTCTGTAGCTAATTGGTTGTTCTACAACTACCTCCATGCTCTAACAGGTTCCAGGTGTTAGAAGGAGAAACTAGCCACATGGGCAAATTTGAAATCATCATGACATGGACCCTGTCCTATTCATTCAACCTAGGTCGACAAAGAAGATGGCATAAGACTATGGTCAATGGATAAGTCAAACACAAAGAGACTGAAGGTAATAGGACCTTGTTTCGTGGTTAATTAATGCATGTCACAGTGATGGGAAGCATTATCCAGAGAAAATAGCTATACCTATAGACTCCAATAGCCACCTGTACAAACGAATCCAACAGCCACCATGTCTTGGATTTATTTCTCCAATAGCCGAGGAAGAAATTCCGTAAGCTTCCAAAAACCTGAGAAGGAGCTCTAGACTTCGAGGTAAGGTGAGGAAGGTAACATCAAAAAGAGCATAGTTCATAAACTTAGAAGAAGAACCCCAATTCAATCTCCTGATAGTATTCCACCTAAACACAGTCCACAAAACTCTCCTCCACAGAATTTTGAAGGCAGCCGAAGCAGAGCTTTTCCTGGCATAGATCTAATACAGTAGCAAGTCTATGAATACATAGAGTCATTAGAGAGAAAGGATACCTCAATGGATCTAGGATCCTCAACCAATATAGAGCAGCCTGTCAATCCACAAGAACCTCTAACTAGCTCTCTCAAATGAGAAATCTTTGAGTTAGAGATTTTGAACAGGCATATCCAAAAAGAAAATGAAACCTTGAGGGAACAGAACAAGCTGGATAAAGCCATTCATGAGAACACAATGCTACACCTAGGATTATGGTACAAGAAAAATAGGAAGTTGAAGAGGAAAAATAGGAATTTGAGCAGAACACTTATCAACCTCAAATACAGACTTCTTATGAAGAATCCTAGGATGGCAGTTAGTGCAAGAAGAAGTAAGAAAAGGAAGTTGGATGTGCTGGCAGAAGTGTCAGAATAGATGCAATAGGAGAAAGAAGTTCACATTTTTGAAAATTGCATGGGGACATGCAATGATTTTGTAGTGGGCGTATGTTGAGCCTCAAAATTACTCTTTCCTTAGCAACTCTTCTCATTCCTTTTCTTTGTTTTTCCATAAGAAAGATGCATTCTCATCTCTAATAACTGGTATATACCATCTTGAGGAGGACATTTAGTGATTTACATGTTATTCTTTTTATTTTTTTCTATTTGAATAAATTTTTGTATATTAGCTACGGAACGTAGCCTATTCTGCATCTAACCGGCTGTTCTGCATCTACCTCCATGCTCTAACAGGTTCTAGGTGTCAGAAGGAGAAACTAGCCACATGGGCAACTTTGAAATCATCATGACATGGACCCTGTCCTATTCATTCATCCCAGGTTGGCAAAGAAGATGGCATAAGACTATGGTCAATGGATAAGTCGACCATAAAGAGAATGAAGGTAACAAGACTCTTTCATGGTTAATTAATGCATTTCACAATGATGGGAAGCATTGTCCAGAGCAACTACATGTACCTATGGACTCCAACAGCCACCTGTACAAACAATCCAACAACCACCATGTCTTGGATTTATTTCTCCAATAGCTGAGGAAGAAATTCCGTGCATCTGTCTTCTACGTGTTTGGTTGTAGCATGCTTTTCTCCACAAACAGTTATATGATTTTTCTTATAAATACCTGTGTAAAGGACTGAAGAAGATAATAATAGTTTTAATGTGAAATCAAAGTTCTAGACTCTATAATTTTTGGGTATTTTGTGTCCCTGTTTTAATATGAGAAGACTACATGTTTTTATGAACATCTGAAGGAGTTTTCTTGGAGTTGATTGAGAAAGTGTAGCCTAATCAGTTGCAGAGGGCCCCTGCACTAAAGAAGGTTTCATTTCATTTATTTTTCTTCTTCCTGTTAACTGCAAATTCATCATTTTACTTTATAAAACAATGCTTATAATAATTTTCTTACTAACAGTGTTCATAATGCAATTTCTACCATTTTCTTACTAACAATGTTTATAATTTAGAGCAGTTTTCATTAGCTTGATTTCTTTTTAGTTCTTATCAGTAGTCTAGAAGATAGAACTCAATAGTGTAATTTTGTTTCTTCAATTAAAAACTAAGCTTGTTTCAGGATGAGAGTAGGATTGAAGAATGATAAGGATACATTGTTGGATAGTTTACTTCATTTACTATTTTGCTAGTTTAAATTCTCAATTAAATTGATCAGTGTCATTTACTGTCTTTTCCATTTCATTTTTAGTTTAAAATAATAACTTATGGTGTTAATGAATGTTTATGAAAAACCTTCAAGTTGATAATTCATCCTTAACTAAGTGGTTGAATATTTCATCTATGCAATGAGTTATTTCTGCATCTTTGTTTTTGCTTTCTCTTAGATTAATGAAGTACAAAATTACTCAAATGTCACCCCAAGGAGACTTTCTCCTAAAATTGAGAGGCAAAGTAACCAAAGTATTTCATTTAATTTTATTTCTGTAATTAGTTAGATGTCAATTGCAAATTTCACTTTTAGTTTTAATTCATGATTTGAAAATAATGGTAAAATAAGAATAGAAACTTTATTTTCATTTCTTTCTTAGCTTTGTTACCATATCTTCCTTAGCTCTGTTTTCATTTCTTTCTTAGCTCTGTTTTCATTTTTAGATTTTGAGCAGTCTTTAAGAAAGTTAGATTTAGTTTTGATAATTTACATTGTAAATCATTAGGAATTAAAAGACCAAAAACCCCCAAAACAACATAAAACATAAAAATGACGAAGTAAGAAGGGTTAGCTAGCAAAAACAGTGCACTACACTTCATTAGTTTACGATACCCGGATTGATAATTTATGTAGAGCAATTTAGGACACTAAATTGACAAGACAGGGCATGTCCTCAAAATGAGTCATTATGCCGGGGCATGCAAACTTATCTCAAGCATCGTTTTTAGTTTCAAGCTTGTGTAAACATGAAACTAAATCCAAGTAGAATTCTCCATGGTTCAAGCTTGTGTAAAAATGAACCCATGCCTGATTTACATGCCTCGAATTGAGGCGTTATGCCGGGGGCATGCAAACTTATCTCAAGCATAGTTTTTGGTTTCAAGCTTGTGTAAACATGAAACTAAATCCAAGCAAAATTCTCCATGGTTCAGGCTTGTGTAAAAATGAACCTATGCCTGATTTACATCTTGTGATTGTGTTTTTATCAGCTAAATTCTGCTAGATGAGCCTGGTTGTTTCTTTCCATTGCCACCATCTCTTTGGCCATAATATACTTTCACATGGTTGTTTTTCCATTCCCGAGGAACCACAACAATGAGTGGTTTTATTAGCTAGCCTCTTGCCCATTACATGTTTTGAGTAGTTCCTCCATTGCTGGAACCGGTTGCTACCCTTTATACCACTTGTTACTCAAGGACAAGTCATCTTTAAGCTCTTTTCCAACTCGTAAAAAATGAAAGGATCGCCGAGTATTTTTCCCTTTTTGACTCGTTAAAAGAGAATAAAATTGGGGGGTTCGCTTTCAAGCTCTTTTCCAACTCTTTAAACATGAAAAAATTGCCGAGTTCTTATCGTTCTGAACTCATTAAAGGTTGCAAAACTTCATGCACCCAGTATACCTTTACCCCTTTTTTGGGCCAGGATGCACAATTTACGAAAAAGGTACTCCTTGACTAAAATGGTCAAATGGTTCTCTCAAGTATCATTTTCTACCTTTTTGGGCTAGAGAGACACAAATGTATGAAAAGGGACCATGTGGAGTTTTCTTTTTCATTTCCTTTTCAAACTCTCTAAACATGAAAAAGATACTGAGTTACCCCTTTTTTGGACTCGTTAAAACATTAATCAACGTTGGATTCATCGTCATGACGAACATGAGCTTCTCCTTCGTAGGGCTCATTCAAATTACTAATTCAGATTCGTCCGAAGGATGAACTTACAATGCGAGTATATGTTATCCCATTCAAGCTTGCAATAAAAAATAATTGGGGTACCTGCCAGAAATGGTGGGGGAAAATTTGGAAATTCTATCTGTCATGTCAGCAAATCACTCTTTAACATGACACTTTCTACTTCATGTTGGGTTGGGATATCCTCTTTTTCATTTGAACTTCCTGGGTTGGGCCACTCATTTTTTCCTTCCATTTGATCTCTTCCATGTCATCATGACTGCCGATCCTATGGATCCAATAGTTGCCAAACTCCGGAATCATGTTGTCGATATGTTCAAGAGTTAGTACTTCTGCACTTAAACTTACTCCTTATTCTATGTATCATCTAAAATAATTCACATTTCTTTGTCTTGTGTCGATGATGTGGGATACATCATGGCCCTCCTTCAACACAGTCACTTCCTATCGACTTCAGATCATTATCCGAGAAGCTGGCTGAGAGACTCCCTTCTAGTACCTTAGAGCTTGCATGCCCGAATGGCAATTTCTTCGCACTCGATGACAAGTTCACATCATTGGCTTTCGATTGAGTGATTTCATGTGTGTTCGACATCAGTTCCTTTATTCACATTCCATGAACGATGCTGCTAGTACCTTGAGAGCCATTGTCATTATTGGTGGTTTCTCT
This sequence comes from Pinus taeda, assembly GCA_000404065.3. Classification (NCBI taxonomy): domain Eukaryota; kingdom Viridiplantae; phylum Streptophyta; class Pinopsida; order Pinales; family Pinaceae; genus Pinus; species Pinus taeda. The sequence continues at coordinate 51,859 of APFE031583433.1, read as the reverse complement.
CGCGCTTGTTAACGCTTCACATCATTCACCGATAATAAAGCAACTTCCTAGAATTTTTGACTTCAATGCATTCATTCACATATTAGAATTTGTACTTTAACCGGGTTGTTTGCAGCGCAAGACCCTTTGCTAAGATTACACAAGTCCAGGTTGCAGGCGATGTGACATGGTCATGTTAATATACATGTATCTTTTAGATGGATGGTTGTGACCATACCATGAGTTGTTATATGTGATCCTTCTCATTATTGGATGGATGCAACCATACCTTAGTTTCTTTATGATCCTTTTTGCTGGATGAATGCGCCCATACTGTGGATCCATTTACATGATCATTCTCTGGATGGCTGCGTCCATACCATGATTCAAGTATCATTATTCAGAGTTTTCAGTGATGTATATGTATCTATGCTTTCTTGCAGGTTTTTTGATAACGGACTTTGGTTCCCCGCTTCCACTTGTAAAGCATTTCACCCCTCACTCTAGTTTAACCTTCACACTTTAGAGGGCATCTGTTACACAGAATTTTGTCGTTGTCCCTGTAATCTCTGTCTATGATCCTGTAGAACCTCTACAGTGCCCCCGAGATGCTTTCCCATCATGAATAAACTCCCAATATGTCCCTCTTCATGAGCAGTATAATTCCCCTTTTCATAATTTCCCAAGAATCTTCCTTCTATCCTAGTTTACAAGATCGGTGCTACTGACCAATTTTCTCCTTACATCAATTTACACAGGTTAAAACTAGCCCTCACGCCGATCGGATTGATTGAGACCTTTTCCAGTCGCACCGATCCTCTTTTGGAAGTTTTTTAAATAAGGAGCCAAAGCTTCCTTGTTTAGAAGCTTCGTAATGAAAGTCTGGTAGATGGTTGGGCCGGATAGAGCTGAGGAAATTAGTTTGGGATGCTTTCCCCTATTAGGATGGAACAAAATCAAGAGATAAGGCCTTCTCCCATGATGAGAGGAACCATATCCCATCCATCCAAGCTATATGAATGTCTCTTTTTCCCAAGAAAAATCTAGTTGGAGTTTTTGGAGAAAGTTTGAATAACCAACAAGTCATCTATAGCTTGTAGCTTTCTAGTGTACGTTTGAGGGAGAATAGTGTGATTTTCGTTTGGTTTGAGACTAGAGGGAAAGAGGCCTTAAAAATTCCATTGTTGGGGCTATCCATGAAGTTCCAGTAGAAGTGTGGGAACCCGGATATGTCAGAGGAGACCAACAATGTCAAGTCATTGGTTGTAATCTCTTTCTGATTTATATAAATAGCACTATTGGTTTATTTCCTACATGAAGTGTCATTTTACATCTTTATGGATTAATGTTCCTTGACCTATTAAGTAGGATGAATACAATATTTCATGCTGTCACATTTGTTGTTGTTGTTGTTGTTTGCTTGTTTCAGATATTCGAAGGAAGGAAACAGAAGATAGCTAGAGTGAGGAAGTAGGACCATAACCAAGAAGAATAATGTTCTAAGAGGTAGGGCCTCTTAATTGATTCTAGCTTAAGGAGAGTTTCCATAGATTGTTTGTTTGTGGCTAGACCCGCTCTCTCGGGCTAGAGGAATTGTTTGTGTCTGCACTGCGAATTTACCTGCACCACGGTACGTCCAATGATAAATGAATTGGTGAGCTCGCATGAGAAAACTAATTTGATGAGTTGTATTAATGCAACATAAGAGATGATGAGGGGTGGGAAAAATCCAGTGCAATTACATTGTTTTAAATTTTATCATGGAAAGCCTCCCCATCTCGTGTCAATCGAGGAGATAACTCATCGGATGGAGAACCAAAAGAGCATGGAGTATCTCCACCACATGTAGATGCATTATGAATGGTAGGACATAAGGGAAAGTGAGGTGAAGAGGAATTTTTGATACAAACATCTTCTTTGACCAGAGCACATTCTAGATCTGAATTAGAATCTCCATGGGAAACTGGAAGATCACATGATGTTCTTGGGCATTCATCACAACATACAGATGTGGAGTTATCATCATTGGGATGACTATCGCCTGAAGGCTAGGGATTGATTGAAAGAATTGATTATACAAGATGTTCCACTGGGATTAGTAGATTGAGTATCATTCAAGAGTGGAAGCTCATTTTGTTGATGTGGACAATTTTGAAACAAAGAGGGAAGATTGATAGTGTCCTCACCTTTATGCTCCTCTGCCTGTGTAATGTGACTGCCTTTTACCTGATCGCAATTTGATCCAGTAGCCAGAGAATCAAGAGAATGAGAACCACTGGATGGTGAAGCGGATTAATTAAGTGAGCCATGGTACAAGGAGTCATGGCTTTTAGATGATAGAGGATGGTATAGATGCAAATCAGATTCAAGACTTGAGTTATGAATGGTGATCTCCTCTTTCGAAATGGAGGAGTAAGTCTTCGTTGTAGGCTTCTTGATCCATTTTGGAATTTCCTCCTTTGAACTGGGAAACATATGAGAATATGGGTTAGGGATATGTTGCGTAGATTTCTCAGCTTCATCCGCAAGAGGGCACCCACATCGGGACCAGAAAGGGAGGAGGACAAAGAAAAAAGGGGGTAGTGGGCCCCTCCTCTACAATTGCAGGTGCCTAATGATCTGCAAGAGTTGGGTAAGAAGGGAAATCAAGAGGTTCATCGAATTGGGAAAAATGAACCAAGAATTTTAACTCTTATCTCAAGAAATTCAAGTTCAAAAGTTGGTCAGGAATTTCACATCAATTGTGAAGGAACCAATAAAAAAAGTCCTCAACTAATTCTTCAGGAGCCATTCTTAAATGAAATATTTTTTTACAGACATCTTGGTGGCTATACTTATCGAAAGCTTTCATCATCATCTCAGCAAGTTGACCAAATGAATCGATAGAAGATGTGGGTAATGTATGACACTAGCATTCAAAATGACCTATAAATTTGAGGGTGAGTAGTAAAACCCAAACATATTCAGACTTTATTTGGTGACAATGGAAAAGAGCCATAAATTGAGGCACATGCGCATGAAAAGACAGTTCACCCTCACCATTTAACTTGATTTTGGATAGGTCATGGATAACTTTTACGGGGATGGTACAATTAAGATTTTTATAAAAACACCCTGAGATTATGATTTCAGGCAGAGCCATTTTAAATAAGATATTTGAACGATACTCTACGGGCACAACCTATCATTTGGCCCTGTTTCTACTGCCATTTTGTTAACAGTGCTGGAAATCTGTTAACCAAGGAGATCTCCCCAATATGAAGTCCCAACTAGACCTCACACCAATCGGTGTGGGAGTTCCATCCAGTATGATGGTTTGGGTGCCATTTACTTAGAGATATGCCTTGGCTTTGGCTATCAGCACATGAGATTGTTATGTTGGTATCTTCAAACAACAAGGTAAGTGTGCCTGGTGAGTGCATAATGTAACTCGTGTCTAAGTTCTCTTATTGCAAAGGGGGAGAGTAAAGTGAGCCTTTAAGTGAGAGGTAGTAGTACTACCTAGGAAGATACACATGCAAACCAGAAATGGTCTATCAAGCATCCAGTGGAATAGTCCATAGCGAATGTGGCAGTCGCTAAAAACAAAGTACAAGGGAATACCCGTACACCATCCAATGGAGTAATCCAAAATGGATGTGATGATTGTTATAACCAGTAAACAAGACAGGTCTATCTAATATCCTGCTAAGTAGTCCACAAGGATGAGACAACAATGATAACCAATACAACACATTCTCAAAAATGTAAGTTGTTAGTGTGAAAATTCCTAGAAGGTGTACCAAAAATCCTCACTTAAGTCACTAGTTGACAAGTGAACCTAACAAAATGGATTCTATTGTTTTAGATCTATGATACAAATATGAAATCTATAGTAAAAGAAAACAAGATCCAAAAAAAATAATGTATCTAGAATAATAACCCAATTGGAAAGACAATTTTAAATGAATAAATCTTTATTGATAACACTTGGTGAAGGAGATCTTTAGATTGGTCTGTAAGTCCCCCTCCGTGGTATGAATCCTTTGATATCCTTGATGCTTCAGAAATAGAGTTCCCTCTCTCAATTGTGTGAAAAAACCCAAACAAGAACTCAAAATGGGAGCTCAAGAAAAATGACGAGAATGTTGATGATGATAATGATCATGGTGAAGAATGGATGAAACACCCTCCTTTATATAGCAAAGTATGGAGTCAATCTCGAAAATGGATAATAATAAAATATTATTGATCAAATTCAGATCTAAACACTTGGGATACTTTATTATATTTATTGGAGAGGGAAAAGGAATTTAAAATGGTTAAATTCCTTTATTTATAAATAATTAACAAATAAAATGATTTATTAATTATTTCGTGAGAAACAAGAAAGGTGTGAAATCAAATAATTATTAATATTATTCTAATAAAAGAAATAAGGAAATCAAAATAAATAATGATTTATTTAAATATTCCTAAGGGATTTAGTCAAATGTGACAAGGAATAATTATTAAATAATGATTTAATAATAATTCCTAGAGAATATTAAATAAACAATGATTTATCTAATTATTCTCATGGGGGTTTTTTATTTAAATCAGAAAATAATTTAATAAAAGTGGTTTAAGAAATTATTTTCCATAATGAAAGTGATTTTACTATGGTAAAATTAAATCCACATGGTGTATTTCGATCCACCTAGTTAGAAATGGCTAGGTGATCATTTTTTGGTGATAACATAAGTACTAAAACAACCGAGTAGTTCAACTATATTAGTACATATTAAACAAACATGCATTACACATGTCGAAAGAGTAGTCTTACAAACATCTATAAAACATACAAGAAAATGTGTTGGCCTTAAAAGGCTTTTGAATTAAGCAAAAGTTCCAAGACACAACTGTGCACCATACATCACTAGTCCCAATAGTGGCACATTAGAGCCACTCCTTGCTCCTCAAAGAAGTGACTAAAAAACTCTCAAGGCTGTGTGAGAGGAGCCATGGTGAAAATTATTTGCTCATACAATAGGAGGGGTATATATAGCCAAGGGTGATTCTTGAGCCTTGTTAATCTTGGACTACCCTCATGACCGTTAAACTTCCTATGACTTTTCAAATCACATGACTCTTCAACTTCACGTGTGAGTCCTTTGGAAGTTCACTTTACATTACATTCAGTTACAAATGATATGGCCCATAATGGTGATGTGGCCTTGAGAACTCATGACACAACTTAACATGACATTGCTGACATGGACTGGGTGGCTGTGGTGGCAATCTCAAGTTGTTGTTGCTGTTGAGTGATGGATGTGATCTTGGATATGCTTTTTCTTCACCTCCGCATGTCTTGATGTTGTGGGGTCTTCAATGTTCTTGGTCTTGTAAGATGGTTACATGCAGGTGTTCCTTTCACTAGAGCTTCTTTTGTCCATCCAATTACAAGTAAGTCTTCTATCATGTTCTCTCCTTCTTCATCTCGTTCATTGTCTCGCCATGATCTATCAGCATACCCGTTCTTGCAATTCACTTAGGATGGGACAACATTAAATCCAAAGCCTCCTAGTCTAAGATGATGCATTTTTTTCCGTGGACCGAGCCTGAGATAGATGATAGACTGGGAAGAGAGCCCAGTAACTACACACTGCATAGTTCGAGGTGGTAGTGAGGGAGACTGGTCACTAAGACTGCGTAGAGCGCAACTCAGGCTTGGATGGGGAATTCCGAGGCACAATATTTATTGTTGGGGAAAACTGTGCAAAGGCCACTAGGAGGCAGCATTGCGCAATTGAGGACACTAGTGGCAACTGCAAGGTGGGGCCCTGAGGAACACCTCTGCACTATTTCCTAAGGGAAGATAAGGTAGGACAATAGAGGGACTAGAGGATAGTTTTGCGTAGTTTTTGAGTGAGTCCCAATTGAGGGATGTCACTAAGAGGACACATCTGTGTAGTTTCTAGGAGCAATGCAGGCTCAGGTCTCTACGAAATGTGGGGTTCCAATAAACAAGAAGAATGCTTGATGATTGATATTACGAACTGCGTAGTTCAAGTCAGGCCTTGGGGCAATTTTTGAACAGTTCTGGGAAGGAAGACATGGTGCTCATCTCTGGGATTGCATAGTGAAACTGACCTGAAGGAAAACCTGAAGCACTACATAGTTCCAAGAAGCACAACAACACCACTGAGGGCTGAGACTGCGTAGTGCAACTTAGTTTGGGTTCGGTGAAGTGGGGTTGTTCAGTCGAAGAGATTTTCAAGGAAATGGCTAAGTGTGAGAGGCAAGTGAACTTGTGAGAACTTTGACATTGTGATCACACACTTAGCATACTTTAAAAACATGACACGAATGACCACTTAGAAACTAGAGCAAATAATGACCCTCTGTGGGACTGTCTAGAGCTGAAAGTGACAAGTGTGATATTTGGGATAGATCTTTGGGTGACAATGATGACACTTGCATAATAGTGCTTAAAACTTTGTGTATGAGTGTGATAGGTCTTCACATGGCTAGGACAACTTGTATACACAAATATCAACCTTCATTGTCACCATAACGGTTCACAAACAGGACATAACAACCAAACATGTCAAAATATGACAATCGATCCAACAAGCAAAAGGGAGCAAGACACATAGACGAAACACATGGAATGAATTTCAGTGCTTGCAACCATGCATGTCATTGAGGACGAAATGATATGACAATGACAATAAGTCCTTCAAGCTACACTGAGAGGTGTATTTCAAAATATATGCTTCATTTTCCATACCTACCCTCCAAAGGGTTATGCGTCAGATGTAGTCTTCATGTGGTCCCGATCTTCTATCATACCTTGGGTTCCTTGGTCTTCTTATCTTCCTCCTTAGATCCTTGAGATACCTCTAGCATGTCATCCTTCTTGTGATCACTGAGAAACACATCTGCACAGTTTCAGTGGTTAGTAATTGTTTTAGGATAAGGCCATGGGAGGACACATCTACGTAGTTTCAAGATGCAAGGCTGACTAAGCAGTCGAGGGACAAGCTGTGCAGTTTTAGGATGCAAGGCATTGCGGTGGGATGAGGTCATCGGAGGAAACCTCTGTGAAATTTTAGGATGCAAGGAATACTAGACAGTTGAGGGGAAAAACTACATAGTTTCTAGTGATAGTGGGTTTTGGCTGAGGGAAGGACACTTGGGGAAATCCATTACGCAGTTTTGAATGCTAAGGGAGGCTGGGATTTCTGCGCATTGTGCAGTTAGTGTATGAGAGGAGTGTGAAATATGTCTATGTGGTGAGAATAACCCATTATCACAAAGATTTACCCTTGAAGAAAAACAAACTTCCCTTTGCATGAAAAGAGATAATCCCCTACCTAAAGATGACACATACTATATAAAGATAAAAGTGTGAACAAATCTTTAGATCGAAGAGGGAAGCTTGATATCATTAGCTTACCAAATAAGTGACTAAGGAACGATAGATCATAGGATCCATAGTAGGCTCCGAAATTTGAGTACAAGCCAAAATTTTGGAGGGTGTTGTTTCTGCTACAACAATTTCCTAAAGGAATGATTTTGTTTTAATTTTGTTGTACTAACATATATATGTTGAAACAACTGATATGTACTTGAGTGTAAGAAAGTTTTAGTTGTAGTATTATGATTTGAGACTGTGAGTTAATTATGATATTATTTTTAGCTTTGGTAAAGGTTTATTTCAAATTAATAGACATGATGTATTGATATTTAGAATAGATGATTGACATGTGTGAATTGTTGTAGGGCAACATGTTTGGTATTAGCATGGGAAGGCAACAACTAATTTGTTTATATAACTAACAACTGGGTTATGTGATAACATCTAATAAGCCTCAATTATAGCAATGTAAAAGGTAAAAGAAAGGAATTGGGTGAGAATTCCTTTAGCTATGTTTGGAAATCACAATTTTAAATTAATGAGTGATTTCAAACTGGAAGTCTGCTAAAACCTTGATTTTGTTTGAGATTATGTGGATATGTGCTATATTCATGAACACATGTTTAGTATTAGCATGGGAAGGCAACAACTAATTTGTTTATATAACTAACAACTGGGTTATGTGATAACATCTAATAAGCCTCAATTATAGCAATGTAAAAGGTAAAAGAAAGGAATTGGGTGAGAATTCCTTTAGCTATGTTTGGAAATCACAATTCTAAATTAATGAGTGATTTCAAACTGGAAGTCTGCTAAAACCTTGATTTTGTTTGAGATTATGTGGATATGTGCTATATTCATGAACACATATTTGATAGTTATAAAAACTAGTTTCTAGTTATAGCTAGATCTGTGAAGGGAATTGGAGTCCCCTGCAAGAAAACGTGCTAGGCACAACAAGGTAAGATAACTAGTATATTTTTATATTTAGTTGTACATTTACAGTTATGTGTTTATGGTAGCATCATGCAAGGATTGCATGGAAAAAGAGGTTGCCATGAAATCTTGAAGAAGGCTCGGGTTGAGCTTTACCTTGGAATAATTACGAAACCACGGGGTTGATTCATGGTGTCTGTAACTAGTTTTGTGCTTTTGGTGCCTTGTGATTTTCTTGCTTGATTTGTCATTTTATTTATGTTTAGTGTATGGCCATACCTCTTTATTTTTGGCATTATATTGTTATTGGTTTTCATAGTTTCTTGTTGTTATCTTGTTCTTTACTTTTATGTTTTGGGGTCTTCAGAATTGGTTTTGGAAAAGGAAATTCAATGGATCCTGGCGAGAGATATGTGGTACCCAATAGGTAATGAAAGACTCAGATGAAGCTAGGTGCATGAGTAAAGGGAAGTTGAAGGAAAGAGTATGAGAACCAGTTGGATTGGTTGGGTCCATTAGGGTAAATGGACAATGGTAGGACAATCACAAGAAAGGTAACAAGAAGGGTGAAGTAAATGGATTTGAGGCATCATATGCCTTGGCTATGTTGTTGTTCTCAATGTTGTGTAGGGATAAAGTGAGTTCTCTTAACCTAGACCTTATGATATCTAGTAATTATGTTGTGATCATGATTATGTTAATGATGCCATGTATATATGTGTGTGTGTGTGTGTGTGTGTGTTTACCCACACACACCCACACAATATATATATAATATGCCATTTTCTGACAAGGTCATCAAGAATCATGAACTTTTTATGATAATGTTTATATGTATATATGTATGTATCTATAGTGTTGCCTGACAACGTTGTCAGGGATCATTCTTGTGGAAGAATGATTGCTTAGGTAGGTGAATGGCATGAAGAGGTTCCTGGTATTATGAGGAACCAAGTGGGAAGAGTAGCCCTTATAGATATATGAGGTAAATATCATGTGGATGTGAATTGATATTATGTGTTTATATTATGCCTATGTTTATGTTGTGGACATGGTATAATAAAGGATACATCAATGAAATGAAAGCAATGTGATCTGTAGCATGCAAGGACAAGAATGGATAGTGGAAAACGATAGAAGCAAGATTGCTTGGTAGAGTTAGTGTTCGGTCTCTGGATGTGAAATACTATTGTTGTGTACTTGTTGGATATGCAGTGTTGTGTACATATGGTGTCATGGGCATGTTGGATATGTGTTGTTGTGTACATATGGTGTTGTGTGCATGTTGTATATGCAGTCTTGTGTACATATGATGTTATGTACATGTTGAATATGTAGTGTTGTGTACATATGGTGCTATGTACATCTTGTATATGTAGCATTGTGTACATATGGTGTTGTGTGCATATTGTACATGTAGTGCTATGTACACATTGTGCAAGTGGTGCCATGTAGATGTGATGTTGTGTACACATTGTGCAGGTGGTGTTGTGTACAGGTGGTACTCTATACATGTGGTACTATTGTACATGTGGTACTGTGTTCATGGCATACATATTATTTTTAGTGTCCTATGTCTAGGGATCTTGGTCATGTTAGTCTTGCTATGTATCTAACGTCAAACTTGTAAATATCAGTCATGATCACCTGACTATTATTATTCAAATAGGTCTAGGATTATATTGGGTAATCATGTGAAGGTGTTTATTTTGTTAAGAGTCCAATGTATAAAGTCATATGTTTTCCTTACAAAGGGCAATCATGGGAAGTCTTTGGTCACTTTGGAAAAAATACAAAAATCATGTCTTACAAATCCTTGGTTATTGTGAGTTGGTCACCATTCTAAGTAATTGTTAGTAGGTCGCATAAATCTAGAGGCTATGTATACATCAAACAAAATCATGAAATGATCTTGGCATAGATTTGGAGGATATTTGGTATCAGTTTGAATGTCATTTCAAAAGGACAACTCATGATCTCAACAGGGAATAATGGTCAGAAGGACAATCCTTCCTTTTCCCAATGGGCTGCATTTTCATAAAAGCATTGCACATTCATGATTTTTTTTTCTAAATCACGATCAACGCCTTCATTTCCACTCCTAGCCATTCCACGTGATCATTTTAACTTTCCTCTTCATCCCATATCATTAATATCTTCATCATATGCATCAGAAATCTTGGGTTGCTCATTTCATTCATTGCGAAAGGGAGGTAGGGGCACTACGAGTTCACACAGTCCTCAAATTCTCACATGTCAACGGTCAAAATTCCCTCAAAGGTGAAAATGTAGCCCTCTATTTATCCGTCAGTCTTGAAAGAGCTCTAAAATTTCATATAGAAGCCATCATAAACCATTTAAATCCTGCAAAAAAGATGAAATTATTGTCATTTCTCTTCTGAAATTCATTGGTTTTCTTCCTCTATGCTGTGTTTTTATCCTAATCCATTGTGATTCCACACAATGGGTCATATCCTTATTTTCTCAATAACAATTCACCTTTTTGATGTGTATAAATAGGTTCCTTGGTATTAAAACTATAACAAGTTTTTTCCCTTAAAGTTTATGCTCAAAAGTGTTTTAAAAAGTCAAATTTCTTCAACACTGCATTTCAAGCTTGTGCGTTGTGGTTGTCCCTAGTTTAAATTCTTGCCAGAAGTTATGGAATTCCAATTTCTATAGGGTTTGCCTAAGAAAGTCTGCAATTGTAAGTTTTGGTGTAATTATTAATTCATTGTCAGAATATTTTGAATACGATAACACCTCCATTGTTACACAAACAAGTTTCTCATAACCCTAAAACTATTCATTGTTGCAAAAGAGAAATTATTTCAACTCCAAAAGACAAAAATAAAAAAGGGGGAGCCATTGTATGTTTTAAACCACAAGACATCACAGACATTAATGCAGATCCAACCACTGAATGGATTTTGAACAAGTAGGGTGTATGAGATTCTGTGACAAAATTCAGGGTTATAATTTACAATTGACAAAGGAATTTTCTAGGGGTTTTGATGGTGTGAAAGTAAATGTGGGAAGTCTAACTTTTCTAGTCTTAGCTCAATTAATATCCGAGGCCATTGAGATCCATTTTAGTGTAGAGGAATGGTTCAAAGGTATGTATTTTGATTTGGTTAATTTCAAAAACTTTCTCAAGCCAACACAACGGAAAGGGTATGGTTATGTTGTTCCAAGGAGTTTTTTACAAGATGACCATAGTAAATTGTTGTAGGTGATTCAAAGGTACTTCAAATGTGAAGGGAGGTTTAGTAAGGTGTATCACTATCACATTTTTCTCTTAATGCATTTTACTAGCAAGAAATCTATGAATCTTCCTTATTATCTATTTAGGAGTCCATGTAAGATGGTTGACTGAGTTCAAACAAAAGGAAGTCAAGTTGAAGCTAGTTTATTTCAATTTTCATTAACTAAATTGTTGGTAATGAAGGAGATTGAAAAGAAGAAGAATCCATGGCAAGATTTTTTAGTTTCTTCAATATGGGCAACATAATCTTCAAACAATCGAAATATCAACAACGACACTCCTTCAGTTGTGATTAAATAAGCTTCACCTGCAGCAACAAGCTCAATAAAAAATCCTTTGACTGAAAACAAATCAGTTGATAATAAAAGTGTTAAGAAGCTACATTTCTCACATGAGGTAGAAAAGACAGCAAGGGTACCAAGAACAAGAGCTATAGTGAAGAGATTGCCTATAGATCCTGTTATCACTCCTCCGGATCTCCAAGGCTGAGGAAGAGTCCAGTTGAGGTAACCACAAACCAATATTTTGACTTGGTAGCTAGCCCTACCAAGCTGGAGAGGGCTCTCTCCAAAGGATCACAGCATAGAGGGTTGGATAGATTAGGATTTTAGGTTAGATGTGAAGTGTAGAGGGTGTTTGATTTGATTTTGTGGGGTTGTTAGAAGAGGATTAAGTAAAAAAGACTAGGTCAGGGCAAATGAGGGTATGATTGCAGATATCTGATGGAGCAAGGTAGGTAGGCACTCAAATACTTTAAGGTTATGAAGTGAGATGGATAATACTAGTGATATGCTAGAAAGATCAAGACAAGCATGTATTCTTTCTAAACTGAAGAAACTAGACAAACTATGTAGATTTCCCCAAAATAGAGCATATAAAATGTATTCTGCTCATCAACATGAAAAATAAACATATCATAGAAGTGAAGTGAAATATGGGATTTAAAAACATTCAAACATATGCAACATAAGAAGAAAATAAGTCAAAATTCCATACCACAGGTATTCCACCAAAATAGCTGCAACTCATTCATTAAATTCTGCCAAATACTGATTACACTAGTGTCTTTGATCAATAGCCAAACATCAACCTGATTCCAACCTATAATATGACTAAGAAAATACATAATATAGGCCTCAAACCAACTCATCCTAGCCTCAGGGGTCAAGTCCATGAGAGGAGGAGTAGTTTCAAGAAAAACTGAACTGATAGCTAGAGTGTAGGGTGGTCAAAGTGACTCATCCCTAACTCTAGCAAACTAATTAATTACATGCCATGTAGGCCATTTGACTGATGTATTTACCCTAGATAATAGTAAAAAACATGATAACTACATCATATTGATCAATTACATGAGTAAAACATCAATTTCCCAAAGGTGAAAGTCAATTTGGAGTGAAACAGTGAAAATTGGAGAAGACTATCAAACACACCCTTCCTTTGTCAAACATGCCCTCTCAGTGTCAAGCGCGCCCTCCAACTTCAAAGTTGCTTTTGGGTGCCTTCCCGGTGTCCAAATTTTCTCCAAGATAGCTCACTGGAAATCCCTTCAAGTCTGCTTTCCACATGTGCTTTGAGTTTTCAATTTGGAAGTCATTTTCCTTGTAAAAATTCCAATCTCCCAATACTGGTAAATGCTCAGCGACCAGGCCAAAAAAGAGGCAAAAAAGTGATGTTTTGATAGTTTTTGACCCTTTTGGCTGACCAGTTTTCCACCAAATTCTTAGAAAACGTACAGGGTTCATGTCCTCATAATTATGAATCCACAAATGTTGACCATATGTTCATTGGATGCTCCAAAAAAGAGCGCAATGTCCAAGGTGCTGTGCGTTTGACCATTTCACTGTGCCAAAAATTTCTAAAAAAACACAACAAAACATAACTTGCCAAATTTATTAAAAAATGGTCAAAATTAGTAGGCTGATAGCTGGCTATATGTTTGAGGCATGGAGTGATGCCTCGGCAAGGATATCCAACCTCTTTTTCTCCTCTTGTTTGGTCAAGGCCTCAATTTTTGCATGAGCTCTTTTGAGCTTGGCCCTTGCAATTTTGTTTCTCATGGCATAGTACTTTTCCATCCTTATTTAAATATCATTGTCCTTTTTGGCCTTGACTAAGAGGCTCTCAAGATGACCATTTACCCTCTCAAGCCAATTTTCTCAATTTTCATTTACCATCTTGGAAAATTACTCATTCAAGGTGAGCTCATTGGCTAGTTCTGCCTCCCTTTTCCTTGCTCCAAAGATCTCTTTAGGCCTCTAGTCCTTAGCCTTCTTCTTGGCACCTATTCATAATTTTTCTCACCATACTACCCATATGCCTCATCAAATAAGGCCTTAGCCTTTTCAACCTCTCTCTTTGCCTTTTTGAGTTGTATCTCCATGAGCTCATGTTTGACCTCAAACTGCCTGTTCTCCTATTGATAGTAGGAAATGATGTATTTGGCCCTTTGCAATTTGACCTAGAGCTTTGCTATGAGTGAATTCTTCTCATTGATGACAATAGTTGTTCTTTCACTATCATCATGCTCATCTGAGTCAACTAACATAAAGTCATGCTCTATGTCATGGAGGTCTTCCTCCTGCTGCTGGATCTCTGCCTCTATAACCTTTTCCTTACCCTTCTATACCTGCTTTCTTGATGAAGAAGGCAAGGCCCCTCCCACAATCAGTGGGGAAATAACTTGCCTATGCCCTCTCTAATAGGTATGTGCCAAGGTACCTAAACCAACCCTTTTGGGCTTGCTGCTCTCACCACACTCAATATGCTCTTTCCAAGTGCCTTCATCTATGCCAGGTGAATGAATAAGCTCGTGAAATGGTGATGATGGAGGTGATGGTGTGGCTGACTCATCAAATGAAGATGGATGATGCATGGGCTGAGATGGAGGAATGGAGGTGGATGGATGAGAAGATGAAGGTGCCTCTTGGCTATGCTAAATAGGTGGGACTATGAAAATCTCATTGGATATGAAAGTGTCCCATGCAATGTTAAGCTGATCAAGGTAGTGTAGGACTATCATCACGATGAGAGAATGGTGAAATATGCTATGCATTTGATGATCACGATCTTTCCTTCAGGCAATGTGTGACATCTTGTCGATATCCTGGTAAAGATAGTAGGGCAGATTGAGCATTTGGACTCTTGTAAAATGCACGAGTAACCGAATATGATAGGAATAGAGCCTAGAAAACCTACCCTCACATGTGAAGTACTTCATGATGATTTTCGTTATAGGAATATATTCGTCTAGGAGGTAAGAGAAAGGGAAAATCCTCCTTCTCTCATTCTTGTGCTTGGGTTTAAGATATGGCTCATAGTAGCAATGATCCAATTCTCCCTGTTTAAACCATTTTCCCCCAACATTTGGGATACCAGTAGTAGCTAATATGATAGCAAGAGATATAGTAAAGGTGAGACCAGCAAGGGTTTCCTAGTTGTCATGGAGGTTGAAGATGAATTTTCTGGTCAATTCGGAATAGTGTTGGATCCTTTCTACCTTCTCACAAAACTCAAAACAACCGATATGTTTGAAGCTTGTGATAGTGATGGGAAATGCCATGAGTTCTCTGGTGTTGGTTGGCTCATGTCTGATGGTTCTCCCTCCTTTCTTATATTTCCTCCTCTCTTGTTTTTCTTCCTCACTCTTACTTCTGTCTTCTTCTCCTGCCATGATTTATTGCTGTCAAAACCCTAGGGAGATGGTAGAATGGATTGTGGGTCTGGGAAATTGGAATGATGTGAGGAGAGATGATGAGGAGGGGATGAGGATGTGTGGAATGAGGGAGGTGATAAGGGATAGTTGTTAAGTGAGGGGAATGGTAATGGAAGCTAGGAAATGTGATTAAGACTGTGAGAATGTATTACTAGGGTTTGATTTTAGGAATGACATAAAACAACTATAAACCCTATGTAGATGAAAAATGGAGGGAGGAGTGAATAAATTTTGCCAACTACGTCATTTTCTGAAGTATATGATGACCAATTTCAAAACTTGGTGGAGATGGAGGAGGTTTTAGCACGTTTCTACTCCTTCCAGGTGAACGTACAACAACCCAGGCAAACATGCCCTTCAACTACAAGAGCGCAATGCCATTATAAATTACACTGAAATCTCTGGCAAACGCGCTCTCTAGCTCTATTTTGACCAATTTCGCCTTAAAATCGAAAATTTTCTTTTGCTGAGGAGGTTTGAGAGTATTAGAGTGCAAATGAAGCTTCATGGATGTCTTAAGAGCCTTTATACTTGCATGAAATTTAATTTATGAGTTGCACATCCACTTTCTAATGTGTCTTGTCATTTCCAAATTTTCATATTAATGCTTTTTGACTTTGTGACCTTTTTTCTCTTGACAAGTGGATGATGCTTTGGCAATCTTGATTTTGAATTTTGTTTGGATACTATTGGCAATGGAATTGAGTATAGAGCTGAAAAGTAACTTATTACATATAACAGACATAAAATTACATAAACAAAAATAAAATTATTACATATGTTTGAAGTTAAAATTTACAAACTGGAATAAATTCCCTTCTTGAAATCAAATTTGGGGCTTTCAGTAACCATGGTTACATGCTTTGGAAAGCTTTATTTAACTGAAAAAAGATATTATTTGATTGATTCTCATATTTTTCTGACCTTATGCAATGATATGGTGATTTATTGGACCTTGGGAAAATAAAACCTAGGTGACCTAATGGAACCTCAAATGACTGAATTTCAGGTGGATTTGACTGATATAAAATATGATGAAATGAGCCTTCATGGTCAATGGATACTTAGAAAGGCACATGAAGGTGGGCCAAAAAATACAAACTCTCTAGAGGGGAAAGTGATTTTGGATTTTTGGCTACCATCAGTCAACAAAGTTTTTCATGATGACTTAAGTGGAATGCAAAATATTTCAAATGGGACTCTAATATGATATAAAAGAGGGGTTTTGATCACTGGTGGCAGTATGAAAATATTGACTCTAACATTGGCCTTATTTAGGGATGGCAACTCCTTGGAGGTGCCAAGAACACCGTAAACCAAGTAGCCTTACCATATGGGCCAATACGGTAAAAAAAAAAAAAACTCAAAAATCACTCAAAACTGACATGAATCTGACTCAAAACTGACTCGAAACTGACTCAAAACTGACTTACATGACTAAGGATTGAATTATGAAAATAACAGAAAATCAGTGAAGCTCCATGGCCTTCACTTCGGGCTCCGAACTCCAATGATCTTTAGCTTCACACTTGCTGAAAATTTAAAATGAATGTACAATGGAACCAAGGCAAATTCAGGAAACATAATGCTTCATGATCCTACCATTGACTGGTCCTCCTAAGCATGGTTCTCCATTCATCTCTTCCAATAAGAAAGCATTTTTTCCCCAGAAAGATGAAATATGATAAGGGCCTTTCCCTAAATTCTCGAATTTACCATGCTTTCCCTTGTCCTCATTTCTAGCATCCCAATGAAGTACCACATCTTCGATTTTGAAATCATCTTCCTTTGTTTTACAATCATAGATCCTTTTTATCTTCTCATGTAGCTTGGAGGTGTTCTGAAATACCTCTTCCCGTGTTTGCTCTAAGTGAATCATTTGATTGATCTGGCGCTGCATATCATTCTCCTCACTTCCCGTTTCTTGTAACAATTTGATGATCAGGACTGTTGATGATGTAGGGAAAACAATATCTACTCCATACACAATCTGAAAAGGAGAAAGCCCAAGATATTTCTTACTATTCACCCAATTTTCCCACAATGCATGGATCAACTTTTTGTGCCAATTATTTTTGTTGGCCTCTAACAGTTTCTTGATAATGTTGATTAAAGACTTATTGTAGAACTCCATCAAACCATTTCCTTGTGAACAGTATGTTGTGGAATGTCCCAACTTGATGTTGTACTTGTCACAAAACTCAGTCATCTTTTTTGACTTAAATACTTTCGCATTGTCTGTGATTATCTTATGAGGACAACCAAAATGGGACAAAATATTAGTTTCTAAAAACTAAATGATAACTAAATCAGTTTCTTTCTTAGTTGGGATCACTTCGATCCACTTTGTGAAGTAGTCTGTAGCTATCAGTATCCACTTGTGTTGTGCAGATGATGATGGACTGATCTCACCTATGAAATCTAGGCCCCATTGCTGAAAATGTGCATTAACTGATATTGGTTGTAGAGGTAAGGGAAGAAGCTTTCTTTTACCTTAAAAAACTTGACACTCTTGACAAATCATCACTGCCTTGTAGATATTTGCAAAAAGCGTAGGCCAATAGTAACCTACTCTCAGTACTTTGTTGGCCGTAGTCTTCCAATACAAGTGACCCCGACAATATCCTTTGTGAAAGTCATTTTCTGTGGACTCATCTTCAGTCAAATAGTTCAGTAATACACCTCCTGGATATTTCCAATAGAGTGCATTGTTTATGATACAATGTTTGGAAGCCTTCAACTTCAATGACTTGGTCTTAGCCTTAGACATGCCTGGAGGGGGATTTAGATGCTGAAGTACATAAATAATATCAGAATATCGTAGAGATGAGATAAATATTTCAGATACCTGAATGAGATCCACTTCTTCTTGATTATCCAATAATGCTGCCATAAGGTTGATGTCTAGAGCATGAAGGTTTGGCTCCACCATGAATTTGGCTAAGCCTTGACCCTTGATCAACTTTGTAGGCTTGATATCAAGATCATATTCTAATAGTGCTGCTATCCATCTACCTCTCCTACCTTTCGGGTCATTCTGCACAAGGACTTCTTTTACCGTTGCATTAAACACATAAGCAAGAGTATGTGAGTGTAAGATGTAAAATATGAAATCTTTGATTGTCGTTACCAAAGATATGTTTCTCAATGATATTGTACTTAAGAGCTGCATCCCTAATGTTGTGATTGAAAAATGCAATTGGCAACTTGGTTTTATCCCTTTTCTGCATTAGTACTGTTGCCATAGTATGCTCGGAAGCAAAAGAAAATATAATAAAATCATTAGTGTAATCAAGACTAATCGAAACAGGGGAAGTGGTTAAGGCAAGATTGACCGCATGAAAAGACTTACAGGCTTCTTCAAACCATTTTACCTCATTATCTTTTTTCAACATATTGGTCATTTCTCTAAGATTTTCAACCAAATTAGGCATAAATCTTCATAATAAATTCATCTTACCATTGAAAGTTCGGATTTCCTTTTTGTTGTGATGAAAATCAATTTGCTGAATGGCTTCTACTCTTGAAGGGTCGATTCATATGCTGTCTTTCGAACTGATGTGGCCGAGGAGTTTGCCTTCCTCCATGGAAAACAAACTTTTCTTTGCATTGAGAGAGATTCCAAACTTTCTACACTTCTAAAAAATGATTCTTAAATGATGCAAATGTTCATCATCTGAATGTAAATATACAGTTACATCATCTAATTATACAACTAGGAAAACATCTTTTTCATCTAAAAATGCTATGTCCATGGCACGCTGAAAAGTGGCCCCTGCATTTTTGAGACCAAATGGCATCTTTGCATATTTGAATGTGCCCCAAGGTGTGGTGAATGTCGTCTTATCTTGATCATCCTCATGCACTAAAACTTGATTGTAACCGGAATAACCATCCAAAACTAAAAGCCCAGAAGCACCAACTGGAAACAACTCATTGAAGAATATGGTCCATTTTTGGAAGGGGGTAATTATCTTTCAACGGCACTTTGTTCAAGTTTCTGAAGTCTATGCAAATCCTTATCTCCCTAGTCTTCTTTCTCATCGGAACTATATTTGATATCAAGTCAGAAAATTTGATGGGAATAATGATGCCAGCCTTGTAAAGTCTATTAACTTCCTTTTCTAAGGATGGCAACAATCTTGGATTGATCCTTCGTAACTTTTTGCTGAAGGGCTTTTGATTGGGCTTGATTGCTATTGTGTACTGAATTATCTTCTTATCATATTCCTTCAAATCTACATAATCCCAAGCAAAGACATAAGAAAACTCAGACAGTAAATGAATGTATTTTTCCTTTGCTTCGAGAGATAATGATTTCGACAACTTGATCATTTTTGGTTTTTCTGTTGTTCCGATGTTCACATCTTTGACACCTTTCTCTGTAGGAACCAATGTAGGCTTCCTTGCTACATCATCATGATCAAACAAGTCTTCCAAAGGTATGAAACCTTTTAGAATATTGTTATCTTTCAGTTGTAGTATATCAACTTGAGCTGTCTCGATGACTTGATTGTCTTCATCATAGACTTCGTCCATAGAACAATTTTCAAACTCTCCTTCACTTTGAAGGAAGTTATTCACTTGTTTGTCATCCCAAAATACTTGCCAGTATTGCAAGTTATTAGGAATTGAGGGTCGATGCTTCACATGAATCTTGAATTTCTTGTTAGAAAAAAATGGAATTTTAAAAGTACTTGCAGCTATAGCTAAAGAATCCACCATAAGATTTTGAGTCCTTGGTACAACTGAAAATATATATTCGGGAAGCATTCTAAGAATATCTAAAATGACATTTCTATACTCTTTCATTCATGGATGGTGAGCTTGATATTCACCTTTAACTTCACCTTTAACTTGCTTAATTACAAGTTCTGAATCACCATACATGGAAATTCTGTGGACACCTAACCTCTTCAATATCTTCAAACCTGTGATGAGCGCTTCATACTCTACCTCATTGTTAATGTAATCAAAAGCTAAATTGTATGGGCACAATCTAACATGCTGAGGGAGATTACCATGCTGATGATGATGTGGACTTCTATTCCGAATACCAATACCTACTCCATCTTTCCCAAGGGCACTGTCAAAGTCCATGTTCCACAAGCCATTTTCCTCTTCCAAGAGCTGTTCATCTTTGTGCTATTTTGGGTCAATTTTATGAACTTTCACTTCAGACTCTTTGGAAGTTTCCATTACCTTTTCTAATGATTGATCTGAACCTTTTTCTACCTTGTCTGACGTCTGTTCGGATGAGTTTGGTAGCACACCTCTTTCTTGGTCTAAAACTGCCCTTATAGTATTGAAAATATTTGGTACATCTTTAATCTCTACAAGATGACTATCTACATCGTTGTTTCTTGGAAAACTAGTATTTCTAAGAAATTCTAGCCCTCTAGGTTTGGTAGCGAACCTAGAAACAACAGTCAAAGAAATTCACTATCTTTCCTATGAGTGATAGATAAGAAGGAGATTATGAAAGACCAACCTGTAACTTTCGCTTGAATCCTTGCTTGATCTCCCTCTCCTTTGGTTGATCCCGTAACTCCTCTTCGTACTTAACACGCTTGGAGAGTAACTGCACAGCTACAGAAACAAAGACCTATCAAAGCATAATGATCCATCACACCATAAACATCATAGAATCATAAATATGATAAACAAATGAATGCATTTACAGTTAACACAATTAGTTGGGAAAAATCTTGAAGAACTTTATTGATAACAAGGAGAATTACAACCCATAAGAAGTCTGATCCAACGCCATCCTTCCATCTTCAAGCCTCCTTCATCTCATGAATCAAAAAGAACATACCAAAAATAACACAATGCTCTCACCTCAATACTGAAACTAGCAGCACTTCCTTACAACTCAGAATAATTCAGCCTTCTAATCTCTTGGATGAGAGATCCTTTTATAAATGATTGCAGGAGGTTGAGTCATCAATTGGGATGATGAATGCCTTTCTATTATAGGCATTGGTTCCATGAAAGAGGGGAATTGGAGGTGGTTTCCTAATTCCTTTAGTCATCCTTGGGCGAACTCAGAGGGGCAGGTGGCACAGGAGAAGTTTCTAGAAGTTTCCATGAGCAACCAACTCTCGAACTCTCCTGGAATTTTGTACTACCTTGCCCATCACACCTTCTAGAGGTCCAAAATGCGATGCATAGCACTTTGATAGTGTGGTACCTTCTATGCATAGCACCCTCACACAGGGCTTTCAACAATGATTCATTTTAGGCACTTTTTGGATGATTTTTGAGATGGAACTTTTGGGGAATGAGGCATTCAGATGACTATTTTAGGGGTTGATGGACCCTAATATCATCAACATGTAAGTTGGAGTTGATATGCCCAAATATATCTACAATAGTTGCCCCTTAAAGCATGAGGTCGTAAATGTTCATGTCAGGTGAAATGCTTTATCATGAGGATCAGAGGTTTCGAACTGGAAGGTGACCTTCATCAATTACAATACAATACATGATAATATGACTTTTCATGAACTAGCTGAGGGAGGCATCCATATGCTCAACTTTATAAACTTTCATTACATGTACATAGATTAGATAGCCGTCTGCAGATATAGACTTGTAATCCATGATTAGGATGACCATCTGTGTAAAGCCTGTGTACATCTGATACTTTTGCATTCCTGAATATATCGCATCTCAGATGGATGAAACTAGATTCGGGGTCTTCAAACTCATTCAATCTTCACTCAATGTACAAGTCAAACCATGTGAAAATATTTTCTGTGGTTGAACATGGAGAGATATCGTCTGATTACCAGCCAATGATGTAAGCTGTTAACAGACATGAGAGGGATCACCGATAATGAAGATGATCCTCAAGGTACAACAACACATTTCATGTGGTGTGAATAAATGATTTGATGTCGAACACCAAGCAAAATCTTTTGGTCGAAGGCCATTGATGTCAACTTGTCGTCGGAAGAGAGAAACTTTCCATTGATGTACGTAAGCTTCAAAGCACTGAAAGGGTGTTTCTAAGTCAACTTCTTGGATAATGAGCTGATGTCGACAAGAAGCAACTCATTGTAGGAGGGCCTTGATTTATCCCACATCTACGACATGAAACAGACCAAATGATTTTTGGAGATGAAAACGAACTAACGACACAAGGTTAAGGAATGGAGGTCATGAAAATGAAGGTTTGTAGTATTGCAACGGATGAGACTTTAACTGGATGACTTCTCTTGAACATATCAGTGACACTGAGATGAATTGGTAGCATTAACTCAAAAAGATGGATGGTGTGATAGACCAATGGTATGATGACCAACAAATGGAATAACCCAACCCAACTCAACCACGGAGTTGAAGTGAAAGTGTCATGTTCAAGAGTGACTTGCTACCATAAGTTTTGAAGTTTTTTCCCCATTTCCCCAGTCATTGCTGACCAATACCTCCTTATTTTTTATCAAGCTTGAGGAGGATAACATATGCTTGTCATATAATTCTCCCTTCGGGCAAACCCATCGCTATTTGACGTTTTAACAAGTCTAGCGACGATGAAACTTGGTATTGTCTTGATGGACAAGTTTGTTGCTATTATTTTAACGAGTTTATTGACAAGGATAACTCAGTCCTTTTTATGTTTAGAGAGTTTGAAAAGAGATGAAAAGAAAACTCCATAAGTTCTTTTTTGTAAAATAATCCCTCAGGTCTGAAAAAGGATAAAATTATACAAGAGGGATGTCATTTCGAATACTTTAACGAGTTGGAAGAGACAAGCGCTCAACTATATTTTCTTATTTAAAGAGTCTAAAAAGAGTTTAAAGAGGACTTTATAGTTTCCTTTTCATTTTTAAATCAAAGCTCGAAAAGAAAACAAAAAGTTTTCTTGGTGGTCAAAGATGTTCAATTTACCATCAGCACATCAGATTCTATTCTCAGTTGTTCATCCTGCTCAAAACTCAATACAAATGATTAAATAAACATATTTATGGATGAAAAATGAATAAAACCATCATCTATTTGATTTACATGTAAAATTAAATATAAAAACAAGTTTTAACATTTCATTTTCACCATTTCATTTCTAACATTGCATTTTGGAGCTCTGAAGCCTTTTCCCCCAAAATTTCACCAGTCGATTGCAAGAGATTTTGTGGATCATTTCCCACACCGTCAGGACTAGGTAGGAGCTATCCTTATGCTCTTCAATTTTATTCCTTTCTTTTTCAGTTTTGGGCAACTTTTCTCAGCTTTCTGGGCCTCTAGGGTTTAAAATTTCGTTTTTCAACCATCACACCTTGTCCCTATCGAAAAGTGTGATGCATACTGGTTTGCTAATAGGAAACCTGCTTTGCATAGCACTATCCTTAAGGGCTAAGTGCGATGGGCGCAGAAAACCAAGTTTGAGCAGTTGTTTTTCATCAAATTTTGAACTGATTTTTGCCCAAGTTGGATCCTAACTTATCTAATGTTTGTATTTCAAATATTTATTGGATCAAAATGGTCATTACATGGTGAGAACAAGAGCATGAAGAGTAGGACATGATTTCCTTAAATGATCAGGGCACAATAAATGCATTAAGAAATTGTGGTTTGCTAAAGTTTTTTCGCTTGTCCAACATGAGACAACAGATGGATTTGCCACAGTATCTTGTTCATGTTTGGGATCCTATTGACCAGGTGTTTCAAATAAGGGGTAAAGCTATTCCTATCACCATTGAGGATATTCATTTTCTGTCGGGTTTATCGAGGTAGGGTGCCCCTCTTTCATTATCAGGACTCGCCTGAGGAGGCAAATCGGCGAGAGATTATATTTGTCAGTTCTTTTAGGAAGGATCTCAACCTAGAAGAGATGGAAAGATTCATATCCGAGATGTTTTTTATCGACCTTTGAGGACTATTCTCTTTACCCTTGCTAGATTGGCTGGCAGTGCGGCTTTACATTTAGCAAATAGATCTTATATGCAGTATGCCTTGGAATGCCTGGAACCGAAGGTATTCAACTGGTGTGAGGCGGTTCTTCCACTTATGAAATATCAATTGACCAAAGTGAAGGTTGGAAAGACAAAATTTTTTTGTTATGGGTCTATTTTGATTTCCTTTGCTTTGGAAAGAATCCCACTCATGCAACCACAAAACATTTCTTTGGTAGTGCCTGGACCGAGAGAACCACAGATGCAACGATGGATAGACCTTATGGTTAGGCATGCTGGCCAGTCACATATCTCATTTTCATCTACCTTCTTCGAGTGGTTCGACCATCAGGAGATGGCTTCTGCAGAATATCCATATGTGGGGATGGATTTCTGAGGCGATCCAGATTTAGCATTACCAGTCGGGGAGCAGTGGAGCGCTATCGGTAAATTGTTTTGACCACACTTTTCTTTTTGGTTTTTTATTTATTTTTTTTGTTTTTTTATTGTTACCAAGACTAAATGAACTCATATGTGTATGCAGATATTAGACCAGTTTGACTTGTGGCACACCTACGGGAAGCAGATGTTCCAGTGGAGGGAGCTGTCGGGAGGGAAGTCCTTAGAGATTTGGACATAACAGAGACCTTGGCTTAGTTGCAGGATCATGTAGAGATCTTAACTCTTGGCATTCTGGATGTCTGGATTGATGAGTTTCCCATGAGGCTATAACACCATACCACTAGTGTGTCAAGCTGTTGGATGAGGCTCCTACGCATGATAGCACAAGCGGTGACCTGTTATCATCAGCATCACTAGTTTAGGATGTTTTCTACATTCATTTTGAGTTTCTGGGGTCAAATGACCAATTTTGTGTTGGACACAAAATATTTGTGAAAACTTATAAACAACTATCTATTTGACTTTCAGAGTTTTATTTTGGTTAAGTGATGAAATGCTATGCAAATGATGGCGTTAAATGCTTTTTTACATTTGTTGCAAATGTCTATTTAACACATAGTTTGCTAAAGAGTCAGTCAACATGTTTAAATTTATGGAAATATGTTGATATTGAATGAAATCAAAATGTCTGTCCAAAACTATAACTCTTAGGAACATGCAATGAATAGCTGGGTTTTGGATGGAATAAACGCCAGTAAGCTGTAGAATGACAAGTTGTGAATCTAGCCTAACAATGATTCAGCGTATGCCATGAGAAATGGCATCAAAGAGGAGTTCAATCAACATGATATACTCAATGATGTTGTTTGTCGATCGACCAATACATATCACTTTGAAACTCACTAACTTGCCTCCTGGAGAGAAGATGGTTTAGGTTGCAGAAGATAAGTTCTGTGTACTATGACTAGCTCCATCGGCATACCCAACAAATGGTTCCAAAAAGTTTGACATCTGCAACAAATGGAAGTGGATTACCTAACCATATTGAAACTCTAAAAGAAAAACTAACACACAAAAATGTAATGAAAGCATATGTACAATGAGTTTTACTACACTTAATCAAGCATAGTAACATTTGAGATACAACCTGTTTCGGGGTTGTGACAATGGAATCCCATCATAATTGACTAACTCGTAGGCTCTTTTTATCAACACACATTTAACAATATAAGGGCCCCTCCATAATGGTTCAAATTTCCCTGCCCCTAATTTGTCAGAATCCTGATCGTAAATCAAGACCAAGTCACCTTCTGAGAAGACACGAGACTTAACATTTTTGTCACATTGTGCCTTGATGCATTTCTTATGTGCTTCATTAGCCAATGCGGCATCATGATGCGTTTCATCCATATGGATTAATTCCAAAAAAAAAGCTTCTTCTTCAGAAGTGTCGGGGAGTAGGTCAATTGCGAGCTTGATGGATGAGATTTCACATTGAATTGGTAATACTTCTTCCAAACCATCCACCAATTGAAAAGGCGTAAATCTGGTCGCATTTCTCATCGAGGTTTGATATACCCACAAAGCTGAGTACAATATTAAATGCCAATTCCGCTTATGGACTCCAATTGTTCTTTGCAGCATGCGCTTAAGGAATTTGTTGATTGCCTCAACTTTTCCGTTAGCCTACGGATAATATGGAGAAGAACTGTCATGATACAATCCTAACTTGGTAGTTAACTCGATCATCATGTGATTGCAAAAATGCGACCCATGATCTATGACTATAGCTTGTGGCACATCGAATCTAGAAACCACATAATTGGAAAAAAAGAGATTAGCCGTTTCGCCACTGTTGTTCAATGCAGGCATCGCCTCAGCCCATTTGGTAAAGTAGTCAACAACGACTATAATATACCCATGCCCCCCAGCCGAGGCGGGGTTACATGTCATAAAATCAATGCCCCATTTTGCGAATGGGACAACAACAATGACTGAATGCAGTGGTGCAGGTGGTAATTTGGTTTTACGATAAAAAATCTGACAAGCATGACACTTTCTGACAGCAAGTATGCAATATTTGAATATAGTTGGCCAGAAGTAACCAACTCGTAGGATTTTTGTGCAGTTGTGTAACCAGATAAACGCCCCACACAAGCACCTGAATGGCATCCATTCAAAGCTTTGTCGGCCTCCTCATGCGTGAGTCACCTTCGTAAAATCGTATCGACACCATGATGATAAAATGTATCACCAACGATCAAATAATCTTTGGCTTGGTATCGAGTACGTCGCTATTCAGAGCAAGAGGTGTTAGGCCTAAAAGCTTGGGTCTAGAGATAGATCATTATATCTCCATACCATGGATCACTTGATGAAATTAGAAACAAAGACTCATCCAAGATTGATGCTTCTGATGTTAAATCATTGGAGGACAAGGGAAGGTCGTAAAGTAGCTCTGCAAAGACGAGAAAATTCTTTTATTTGGATTTAATGAATTCCAAATCAAACTCCTGTAAGATTACTATCCATTTGGAGTATTTTCCCCCCAGCAATTGACATGACAAAATGTATGTCATAGGGTTGCAATTTGATATAATGGTAGTTTTGCAAAGGAGAATATAATGTCAAAATCTTTGTACAGCTTGAACGACTACTAAAGATAACTTTTCAACGTATGAATATTTGCTTTCTGTATCATTAATATTGAAAATATTTATCTTCTTGCACTAAAACCATTCCAATGGTTGTATCTGTAGCGACGAGATACAGGTAAAAGTATTTTTGATAGTTTGGGGCATACATTAATGCTACTTTTATCAGGGAATCTTTGAGAGCATCAAAGGAAGCTTGCGTAACCTGATCCCAATGGAAGGGTACCCATTTATTCAATAGACATGTATAACCTTTAGATAGCTCAACATAATTTGGAATGAACCTCCTTAGAAAGTTTGCCTTCCCTTGAACTCTCTGGATCGGTAACAAATTTGAAGGTGGAGGCATGTCAAGAATTGCATGAACCTTTATTGGATTGAGTCGAATTTTGTCTTTAGAAACTAAAAAGCCAAGCAATCGACCAGAGTCAACACAAAACACACATTTGTGTGGATTGAGTCTTATTTTGTAGTGTCGACAATGCAAAAATATTGCTCCCAAATGTTGCGGGTGATCAGTCCGTTTTCACGAATGTGTAGGTAGATCGTCAATATATGGTTGAACTATGTGTTTGATGTCATGGAAGGCATAATTCATTGCCCTCTGAAAAGTAGCCCCTGTGTTTTTCAAACCAAAAGGTAATTTGCGATATGTGAATGTGCTCCACAGACATATAAATGTAGCTTTTGATTGGTCCTGTGGGCATATATTGATTTGATTGCAGCCAGAAAATCCATCCATGAATGAAAAGATTTTGCATCTGGCACATTCATCAATGATCTGGTCAATAAGGGGTGTACGACAGTTTTCCTTCATACATGCTTGATTTACATCCCTATAATCGATGCACACTCTAATCGTCCCTTGTTTTTTTCATCACTGGAACAATATTTGATACCCAATCAGTGAGAGGTATAGGGAAAATGAAGACAGCACGCAAAAGTTTTTCAACCTCTGCTTTAATGGCATCGACTTTCTTTAGATGAATAGGCCGAAGCCATTGTCGTACTGGTTTGACATCAGGATACATTTTGATCTCATGTTCAACAATTCTTGAGTCAATGCCTGGCATTTCTTCATAAGACCATGCACAGACGTCTCTGAATTCGCAAAAAAGAGCACAATGATTATCTAGTTCTGATGGAGAACAAAATTTTTTGACGTGAATATTTTCTACAACATTGGGTTTGGTCGAAATATTTATGGAGATTGTTTCTTCAATGTTAGACAAATTTCGCTCAGAATCGATTGTATTTACAGATTTCGATAAAAAATCAACGATTGAAGGGTGATTGAGTTCTTTTGAATAATCTTCATTGTTATCTCGAAGGTGGGAACGATGATGATAATCTTCCCACGTAATCTCTCCTATCATCATTGATTGGATGATTCCTTCATTTGTAGAATGTATGCGTGACCAAGGATCATAAGAGGTGCCATATTCTAAAGACCTATCTACCCAAAGACTCAAATTTACCCTTAGATCTTCTGCCATGCTTCTATTCCATGATCATTCAATTGATTCTTTTACAACTTAGAGCCTCACTCTATTTATACAATACCATGGTCCGCGGACCATGGGTAGATCTATCTAGCTGACATTACATTAAAAAATTAAGGGCGGACAACCTTATGACTCATTTACAAGCTACGAACCGTGCGCCCACAAAATGCGGAGTCTTTACATCAAAGATACAATTTATGACCAAAATCTAGGCTTTTAACCCCAAAACTTCCCTTGGGGGATCCCGCGCCCAACACCCAGAATAATGACTCAAATCGAGGTACATGCCCCCCAATCTTCATTTAAGTCATCTAAGTGGGTGGAATGAAGGTTCAATTTTGAAATCTAGGAAAGACTCGACTGGGATTTTACGAGATCTTAATCAAAGAATCGATTTGGAAACGAGAGTTATTTCATTTTTTAACGAGGTTGACATAGTAAAAGAACTATCCTTGGGACCCTTGTTTAATTTTTTTAACAAGCTTGACACATGAAAAAGAACTATGCTTGAACTCCTTGATTCATTTTTTAACGAGCTTGACACAAGACAAGGAACTATGCTCACATATGTTGTTTCATTTTTTAATGAGGTTGACACAATATTAGGAACTATCCTCATGACCCTTTGTTTCATTTTTCAATGAGGCTGACACAAGACTAGGAACTATCCTTGTCTCTTGTTTCTTTTTTAAATGAGGTTGACACAAGACCAAGAACTATCCTCATCCCTTTGTTCATGAACCATACGAGAACATGGCTCCCAAGAGGTCTTCATTAGAGGGAAGAACCATGCTCTGGGAGGAATACATGTCATTTGGTACCAAAGACAGATCGAGTTCCAATGCCCCCTGTAAAAATGTACAATACCATTTGTGTGATCATCTGTAGATGCGGAGAGGAAACTGGTAGCCACATAATTGACCTGTGGCGGGGAAGGTACTGCTTGCAAACAAGAGATGATAGGGGATGATGGTTGCAAAGGAGGCACTTGGTGACTAACGAATAACAATTGATCAAGAGTCAAAATTCTCCCTTCGTGCAGAAAACGAACCACACACAAAAAAGTGCAGAAACAAGAGATCCCATGACATAAACATAGTCGCATCCAAGGAGAGGATTGAAATCTAAAGGACCTTGGACTACCATTATGTCTATATAGACGATCTTCCCTTCCAAAGTAATAGGGAACTTTGGAAGGAACCCTAAGGGTTGAATGGTTCCTTTGTTGAAAGCCAACAGATTCTGAGTGATAGACACAAGCTGTGGGGAGTCCAAAACTTGCCAAGTAGTAGAAGGCATGATGTTAATAGATGCAAATTCATCTAATATAGTGCTAGGTACTACCATATTATAGGATTGTACTGTGATCTGGAAAGGCACATAAGATGGGAGGTGGAAAGCAGTCAATGGACACCAATAGAAAGAGACAACAAAACTATTTGGTGGGGGCATCATATGATTTCCTCCATGTTGTACGAGAATAGGAGAAGGACTCTCCAGAACAACTGGGATGGGAGGGTCACTCTTTGATTCATGAGAATCTGAGGAAACAATAAGAACATGAGCAGTATGATCACCACTCTCTTCGGGAACAAAGTGAACAACGGAAGGCGGAGCCAAGTCAACACTCTTTTTGACGGTTGAGAACAGACACAAGACAGTCTCACTCAGGAAGAGCAGGATGAGAAAGAGATGAATCCAAGTCAATCTCTTTACCAATCGGGAGAGGGTCAGAAGAAAGACTCTGATAACCAACAGGAAGTTAGGGTTGAGGAGCTGTAAGGTTTTCCAAAACTTTGGAAGCTTTATCCATAAGAGGAAAAAGGTGAAGAAGATGCTCTCCTTCACATAAACTATAGGGGAGTCTGATATTCCCTTTCTTCTTACCATCATTAGCTGAAGGCGTAACATCGACATGATCTCCAAAGGTCGACGAGGATGGTTAGTTCAGGTTTTGAGACCATACCTCTAAGACTCTGGGAATGCCAGGACAATCTCAAAGGAGATGGTCACCCTTACACAGGCTACAAGGAAATTTTTCCTTTTGAGAAGGGTCATAAGGCTTGTTGATGGGGGGTGCATTTTGGAGTAATAGCTGCATGGTTGGCCTCTCGCATATTTGACTTCTTCTTCTTCATCTTAGCCTCTTGATTACTGGATTTCAAACTTTCACCAAGCGAAGTAGAAGAGGAGGGTGAAGAAATAGGGGAAGAAGGTGAGGGGTCAACCTTAGAATCATCGTGAGGTGATTCAAATGATGAAGATGTTTGGACAGGAGTCAGGAAACTTCGGATCACTGAGGTCGAAAATAACCAGATAGGTAAACCAGTGGTTAACCCTGGAAGGGACAACATTGCCATATAAGGAGCACCAACATTTCCAAAAGACGAAAAAGGACCAGGATTCCCATCTCAGGGGAGCTCTTGACTGGTAGACTCTAGGAATGTTTCCATTAGAATTGACCTTAAAGAATCACTAAGGAAGACAACTTTAACTAGGAATATTTTTGGGTAGTTAATTTTAAGACACTGAAACAAAAATTTACCTTTTCATATTTTAAGAGTCGAGAAAAGGACGAAAGGCGACTCTAGTCGCTTTTATATTTAACGAGCCCAAAAGGAAAAGTTCTCAAATGATATTTTAAGTTTAGTGAGTCAAAAAGATCAAATGACTGCTTTGGATGATCTAGGTGAACAAGATTACTAGGCAATCGTGAACTGTAGAATACCTTTTGGCGAACCAAGAAGTAGGAGCAGGCAATCTCCCCAAATGTTGTGTTCGGTGTATCTTGTTCGCAAGGTGATCGACTTGGATTCCTAAGGATAAAAGGATTTTAGCCTAGTGGGGTCTCCCATTATATACTTGACGGTACAGGGAGCAAAAATCCATACTAGCACTGTCTAATGCTAAAGCTAACAACAACTGCTGGGTTTAAATACGTAGGAACACATCTCTAGCCTAGAAGTTCTAGATATGATCATTAATGTAAAATGTGCCTTAGGTTAATTGAATTCATTTTAGATTTGATCTTGTGTTAAGTTTCAGTTTTCAGGTCTTAGCAATGCTACTTGAGAAACCTAAAATGAAACTAGACAAGACCCTTTCAATTAGATGAAATTTCTACCCTAGAGAGGGTAGAAACTACTCAATCAAATGCAAACAATCAAGCAACTAGAAATGAAATGATCTTTCACTACTTCACTTTTTCAAAAAATAAACTAATGAAAGATGCATTCTAATTCCTAATTTGTTGACAAGCACTTATCTATTAGTCCTTTCAAAATGAAAAAATTCTCTTCCTTTTTCAAATGTTGATGCAATTCTAGTTTTTAAGAGATGCAAATCATAATGATGCAACAAGCTAGAATTTCATACTTTCTCACGAAACAACGAAACAAAATTTTCGCATACAATGTTTCAATGAAAACTCTTTTAAGACTATGAGCTCTTCAACAGATGAAAAAATGAAAAGAGAAGTTGATTCAGATCAACGAAACACTGACTTTACCAAACACAATACCAACAATGTAATCTATGTCGGAAAAAGATGTTCAATCTAGTAACTGAAACCTTTTTCAAACTTGTGCAAAAAGAGGTCAAAGTCGTAAAAGGACCAAAAAACAAATGCAAGGAGTGAACACAACCACACTCAGACTTGATGAGTCCACAAGCTATTGAATGGGTGACTAACTAGATTCCCTAGTGTCGTTGAACACTCAATGACTCAATCAATCAAATAGCAAGATGAAAACCCAACAAGCAAGCAAAAACCAAATGAAAAGTAGCCGCCTAATTAGGTAGAAAACAATAAAAAAGGCTCATGGGGTCAAAAACATAAGAGAAGAACACATTGGTTAAGATTGGGGTTAAGCCCTAATCTTCACTTACAGGCATCGACGTGACTAACTAACTGACAACAAGCGCCAGAGGCTGGTCGTGCGACTGTTCCTGCGCAATTCGATCTGGTTGGCACGTCTGTCAGAGGATTAAATGTGCTGGCCAAGGTAACTAAGGATTTTTATTTTTTTTTCAAAACAGGGACCAGATCTGCTACTATGAATTTCAGACTTAGGCCAGTAAGTAAGAGAAAAGAAACAAAACCAAAGGGAAAATGTGAAACTAGAAAAGTTCTCACGAAATCATGAAATCCAAAACAAACAAAAGATGGGATCTCCCCAGTGGAGTAGCCAATTTGTGGTGAAGTAAAATTATAAGTGTGGACACAAATGAATTCCTCTAGCCTGATAATGGGTCTAGCCACAACAAATACATTCTATGGAGGATTTCCTTAGGTTAGAATCAATCAAGAGGGCCTACCTCTTGGTCTGCTTATCCTGCTTGATGATGTCCTCGCTTGCTTGCTCCAACTATATATTGCTTCATCCTTCAAGCTCTTGAAACAAGTAAACAATAATAGATAACAAACATGATAATAGATAAATTTTAATTCAACCTACTTAACAAGTCAAGAAACATTAAGCCATGTGTTAGAGCCTAGATTTACCTCAGGCTGAAAAGGTAAGCTTCTAGGTCCACATCAAACCATGCTCAACCTCGTAGCTAGCCCTACGAGAATAGGAGAGGACTCTTTCTGGGTCAATCTCAGCAAAAGATAATTAGATGGGGCTTGAGATGACCAATTTAACAACTAATATTAGGCTAGGTATGAAGTGCAAGTTTTTGATTTGATTTTTGGGGGTTTTGTGTTGGAAAAAGGGAAAGGCAAATTTGGGTCCGGGGATGAGGCCAAATTTTTGCAGAGTTCTAGTTGGGGCAAGGTAGGTAGTAATTTTGATGCTTTAGATTAAATGAAATGGATAGAAAAGACTGTTGAGGAGCTGAAGAGGGTAAGAGGCTATCAAGAATCCTCTTCAAACTGAAAAAAAACATTGAAAATTAAACAAAACTAAAAGGTAGAGCATAACAAACTCGTGAATTCTACCAAGTCATTTTTCCAACCAAGCTAGGCGAAAACGTGATTTTCCCAAGGTCACTTTAGAGGTGCATCAAGTCTCCCGAGACACCTGTATTCTTGACATTTCTCTAAAACCATGACACTTATGTAAAAAGGGAAGGAGGATTTTATTCCTTGGCTTAGTGTGGACAAAAATCTCTCTCATTTTTCCAAAATTCATCTTTTTCTTTCTTATAAGCATCATTCGAGTAAAACCTATCCCGATGTGTGGAACAGGGGATTTGTCGAAATGAATCGAAATGAAGGGGATAGGGGGCTTCTAAATTATTGAGGAAATTTTGAGAAGTAGGGAGGATTTTAGGAAGTAGGGAAAAGTTTAATTTCAAATATTTAGTGAGGGGAAAGGGTCCAAAATGACAAGACATAGGCCTAACCTAGAAAATTGTCAAGTTGTAGCAAGAAACTAGGGTTTGTGCAAAAATGAGGAATTCGGGGGATCTCAGTGATGGGAAGTGTTTAATAAGGTACATTAAGGATAGGGAAAGGTGTATGGACATTAGGATACAAGTTTTTTCTGATGATTTGACCATCCAAGAGAAATTAGCTTCAAAACCTTAGGAGAGGGAAATGAACCTTGCCTAGGCGCGACTGAAGCATGAACAAGGTGTAAAATGACCCATTGGAACCTGACATGATGATGCCAATCCTATAAATGATGGTAAAATCAGCTGAATGGTGCTATGAAGCTCTTGGGACAACAATTAGGGTTTGGGGATTTATGGTTAGGATTTGGGAAAAATGGGAACTTGGGATAGGGGATTAATGGATTTAGGGGGTAGGGGAACTTAGGGAATAAGGGAATCAATGGAAAAATGGGGTAAGGGAATAAAATTGGTGGCAAAACAATGAATCAAAACCCTAGGCGACAACTTTGTTTGAGGAATTTCAAATGGTAGGGTTTGATCTCTTTAAACACTCACCCTGAAACACACACCATCAAACAATCATCAAACTTGGACAAAGAGCATTAAAAAAGGGTCAACCTCTTGGAATAGTGCGAATCCATGCATTTTTGGGCAATTGGAGGGAGTTCTTGAAGTTTTCAGGCTATCTGGCTGTGTGCGCCGCGCATCCAGCCCAATGCGCCGTGCCCGTGCTTTTTTACATTGTAAATTGAGGCCCAATGCACCACGCCTCCTGCCCAGTGCACCGCGCCAGTAACTTACAACAATTTTTTACCCGAGCTTCACACTCATTCACCCAAATCATTTAGCTTTGGTTCTCTTTGCTCTCTTGTGTGTAAATGAACTATTGAAGCACAAGAATATCTCCTATGGCATGGACTTTGATTCTTCATTTGGCAAACCCACTTTTGTAATGTTGCAGACTTTGGCACTTTCACATAACTCTGCTTTTCCTTCCACTTTGATTTTTGGTTGAATGATGAAACTCTGTCTATTTTTGCAGGGATGATTGGCATGTAATTTCGACAAAGGATGACCAGGGCTACGCCTAAAGTACCTCATGAATGAAAAACTTTAAAAATTACATATTTATTACAAACCATAATTTTGATGATTTCTTCTTCAAAACAGAGTTTTGAAGAAGAATCATGATCAAACATATTGACGATGAAATTTTGCAACGAAAACCAATTTTGAACCTCCCTCATGTGCCTGTGGACATTATTATACTTTTTGAAGATGAAACCCTAGACCTAATGACTCAAATGACCCTTTTGCTGACCAAGAGACCAAATAGGACTATGAATGACTTTAAAATTGATTTTGATGTATAGACACAGACCAGCAGATACATGACATGAGGGAGATGAGTGACAAGACCATTCTGTCAGAAAATCGATGCTCCTAATGGAATGCAAATGACTGAGCATGAATGATACCCCTAAAATGAAATGCAACAAAAGAGATTTTGATCTCTAATGGAGGGCTGAAGAGACCGACTCTAACACCATGAATATGTAATATTACAAAACATGTATGAAATCAATCGATAGTTGCATATATTAATTATCAAAGAGAGATTACAACCATTCGTCTTAACATTACAGTATTCCTCTGACAAGACCAGGTTCCCACATACGTCTGCTAGCATTCCATGATGGCTTCAAACAACAATAGTTTTAAAGCTCTTCCCTTTAGGCTTCACTCCGAACCAAATCACAATTCTCCCTCACATAGCTAGATAGCTACAACTAGTAATAGCTTTCTTGTCTACTCCAAACCAAAATAGCATCAACACTCAACAACAAACAATGACTGCAACTAGTTTGTGCTTGGGAAGAAGGGAGGTTTATATAGGAAATATGGATGGGAGATGGATCCTCTTCTTATGGGAGAAGGACTTATCCCTTGAGGTAGTTCCATCATTATAGGGGAAAGGAGCCCAAACTATCATCCTCGACCCCATCCGGCCAAACCATTTGCCAGACTTCCATTATAGAGCTTCTAGATCTGGAAGCTTTGACTCTAATTTAAAAAAAATTCCATAACATGACCGATGCGACTGAGGCACAACCCATTCACTTCGATCGAGGCAAGGAGTAGTGCTAATATCTGCACATTGACATAGGGGAGATAAAGGCCATTAGAGCCGGTCTTGTAAACTAGGAAAAACAGAAGTTTAAGGGGAAATGGTGCAAAAGGGAAATGATCTACTCATGAAGAAGGACATAATGTGAGCTTATTCATGAAGGAAAAGCATGCGAGGTTCACTGTAGAGGTCCTCCAAGATCAAGGAACGGGGAGTACATGGACAGTGACAAATTGATGTGTAACATGGAGGCACAAAGGATCTGGTGAAAGACAAAAGACAAATCCCTCAAGTTAGGGCTCAAATAGTTTATTTTCAATTGACAAGAATGGTTGAGAGAGATTCTAGGGTTTTGAGCTTCAACAACATTTTGAGAACAAGTTCTAATAAAATATTGCTCCTCCGGTGGTCTTTGAATTATATATTCCTTGGGTAAATGTTTTGTGGCAATGGGGAAAGTTTTCAAATTCATTCCCTTTCCCAACATGGAAGATTTGACATTTTGTTCAATAGTGGGAAGAATAGGTTTTCCAAACTGTTGTGAAACCTGATGGTTTAAATCAGGGTTTAGAAGATGGTTTTGGCTAGTGTTTTGGTTAAGGCTTGGACTATGATTTGGATTTGGATTGGGGTTAGGCTTTGGACTAGGGTTAGGTCTAGATTTTGGATGAGGACTAGGGTTAGGTCTAGGGTATGGGCTAAGGTTTGGATTAGGGTTTGGGTTAGGACTAGGGTATGGATTAGAGTTATGGGATGGATTAGGGTTAGGTCTAGGGTATGAACTAGGGTTAGGGTATGTATGAATGTATGGATTAGGGTTTGGGTTAGGATATGGATTAAGGCTAGGATAAGGTTACACATGCAGGTGGGAGCATGGATGAGGATGACTTGATGGTGCATTGGAAAGAAATTGTGGTTGTTGGTGGTGCTCATATGGTTGAATTTGAATGGGATATTTCCCTAGAGATAAGGATCCAAATGATTCTTGAGGCCATGGAGATATCTGGATCAAGGATGAGGGCCAAGGAGAGAGCCACTAAGGCCATGAAGTAGTTTTTTCAATTAGAGGAGGATTAAAAGTTTGCCACGAAATTGTAGGATTATAAACATGTTGAGGAACCTCCTCAAGATAATAAACATTATTCCAAGTATCAAATGGTGATGGGTTTTGAGTTATACCTGGTAGTCGATTTGATTCCTTACTTGATTTCTTGAGTACCTTTAGTAATATTGGTAGTGATGGGAAATGTTTTGTTGAATGGTCCTCTTAAAAAAATTTGCAAACTTTCAGGCTATTAAGTGGACACTTTCCAAGGAAGTGATTCTTTCTACAGTTGGCGCAAAAGATAAGCAATGGTTTGTCATACTTCTTCTACTCTTCCTGCAAATCATCCAATTTTGAAATCAAAGATTTAATAATATCATTATTATGTTCAATCAAAATATTAAAAATTTAACTTGCTAATTCTTCATTGGATGAAGTGTATGTCTTTGTAGTAGCATAAAAAATCCTCATTAGATGATTCCTCAAAATATCATTTTCCTATTTTTAACAAGCCAACTGGTACATTTGTTAGCACATGAATAGTGTATACATATATATGTAGGGTGGGGAGTTGTTACAAAAAAATATCGTCACCTTGATTATTTGCAGTCGGTGTAGGCCTATCATCACCTATACCAGCTTCCTAAGCAAGTCTTAAACCTCAACTCTTCAAAACAAGCTTGAGAAAAGAGAGAAAGACATCAAAAAAGCAATGTAACTCTAGTTCCGCACTTTCTCTTACTTTTGCCTGCGGGCCCGCACCTTTTCTTCAACGTATCTACGTACTTATACACTCTGTAAAAGGCACAATCTTTATCTTAAAAAAATCATCTTGGGTTAATTCTAGAGTTTTCTAGAAGCATTTGTTACATGGATTGTTCGCTCCAAGTGGTTCATGCATCCCATCATAGGAGGAACTAATCCCTTGTTGAGAGGGGCTATCCCTTTGAAGGAGGACTCTATCCATTTGAAGGAGGAGTTGGTAACTGATCTACATTGCACTATAAATTGAGGGATTGGGTCAGTGGCCAGGGAGGTTAGAAGCTGAACTTTTGAGGGTAAATGCTAGTGAAATGAAGACTTCCTATTTGAGCTTAAGAGGAGAGATCA
The DNA here is from genome assembly GCA_000404065.3 of Pinus taeda. Classification (NCBI taxonomy): domain Eukaryota; kingdom Viridiplantae; phylum Streptophyta; class Pinopsida; order Pinales; family Pinaceae; genus Pinus; species Pinus taeda. Next base: position 13,502 of record APFE031583433.1, on the reverse strand, counting down.
CATACCTTTTTGGCCCCATTAGGGAGTGAGTGAAGCTTGTCAAAGTAGAGGAGACTTCTTGTTGGACCCTGGAAGGAGCTTGTACAGCGTCAAGGCAAAGGTTGTAAGGTTCTTTTCCTTTGAATTAATACAATCAAGCTCATTTTCTCAACAAGTATCTTATGCTATTTGTTTCATGGACTCCTTGACTTTCATGTTAAATATGTTTTATAATATTGGATATTCAGGTGCTATTTAATTGTTTTCCTTGTTTTTGCTTGCAGGTTTGTGACAAAGAAACTTACTTGGATCAAAGGAGCGAAGGCATCTCCAAACTTGCGTTGGACATGAGGTAGGCCTTAAACACATTTCTTTGCCATTATTTATAAAGCGCATTTAGAGAAAGATAGTGTTTGGTTGGTTTGTTTGTCATTAGGTCTTCATTAGATTCTAGGAAGGTCTGTCTTGTCTGCAAGATCGACTGATTCCGCGTGACAAAATGGCGAATCCACTGGGGAATTGATTGTTTTCCTCGTTTTTCTTTGACTTGAGAAACTTGTTTTTTAGTTTCTGTTTTGGCTTGTTGTGTGTGGCTTTGGGTAGACTTAGTTGATTTAACTTTGTTTTTTATTTTTCATTACTTTAGTTGAAGTCTGCAGCTTGCGCTTATATCACAGTGCGTACCAGTACGCACTTTGTTTTTGTGCACAGAGCGTACCTGCACCTGGGTGAGCTCTGCACCTGCGTACCCTGCTAAATTTTTGAAAATTTTGACTTTTGCTCTTTGAGTTAATTTTATTTTGTTTTTCTAGTAATTGTCCTCTGCCCATACCTGCATGTGACTGGTTGAAATCTTTCCTTGGTTTGTTTCATTAGCATTAGGGTTTTAGGTGAAATTCCTAGGATTTTTTCTTGTTGGGTTTGTTTTTCGATTTGGTTGTGTAGTGGCTCTGAGCTTAGAGGCTGTAGGGACTTCAGATTCCTTAGTGTCTACCAGTCTTCTTGAGAGTCTGACCATTTTTGAAATCTCCCCTTGTTGAGAAATCTTCTTTGATTTTTCTCTTTACAAAACTTTGATAAGCTTGTGATTGGAAGTGTGGATTTTCATTTTTAAAAAAGGAATACAAAAGTGGTTGTTCTTGACTTATTTGTGATTTTGAACAAATTAGTCCTTGGTTTGCTTGTGACCAAGTAAAACATCCTCAAAAAGACTTTTTGTGAGCTTTTTACTTCAAATAGAGCTTTTGTTAGTTTGTAGATATTAAGTTTGCTTTATTAAATAGTTTTCTCAAAGATTTACTTTAGTTATAGTTTTAAATGTTTTTTAATGAAAAATGAAAGGTCTCTTTTGAAAAAGCTTGTTCTTAGTAGCATTTGAGTTTTCGAATGAAAAGAGAACTTCTTGTGAAAATAATTAGTTGTCTCGTTTTTGAGTGCATTGAAACGAATACTCTTCTTTTGATTTGATCGTTAAAGAAAGATTTGTGTTTTTTAAGTATTTGCATCTTCCAACTCTTTCTTAACTAGAACTTCATTGAAGAGAAAATATTAGTTAGTCATCTTAAGTGCATCTTTGTAGTGATTTTGTGTCAAGTCTTTACACCATAAGTTTCATCTCCATCACATTTTGACTTAATCAAAAACCACTAAAAATCACGCTTAATATAAAATCAATCTAG
>APFE031583422.1:83180-98202 GCA_000404065.3 Pinus taeda | reverse complement strand
TACAGTCAAATGAAATTGCTGTTGAATATTGTAAAACTTGTGACAATGTGACTGATATTTTTACAAAGCCTCTTGCATGAGTGAAATTTGAATTGTTTAGAAAGATGCTAGGAGTTTAGGAGAACCCTTTCTCCATTAAGGGGGGGAGTTGAGAATAATTAATATTATTTTATTATTAATGGAGAAAATGGTTACATTGTTGTAACTTTCTCCCTAGTTTAGGATTAGTTCCTATAGTTATGGGGTTTGGGTACAACTTCCTATTTCCTAGTATTGTATTTAATGATGCAATCTTTTGATTGAAGTGTAATAGAGTGAACGAGAGAAATCTCTCAAAGTTTTGTGAGTGTAGTCTCTAGGTGCAGGCCACACCTGAGAGCTACATCTCTTTCTTTTCAATCCAGTGCATATTTTATCTGATAGGTGCATCTTCTACTGAGATACTTCATCATGTAGATGCTGATGAGAGGGTAGAACCAAGTACATCTTGTAAAGAAGTGGTTGAGGAAGGTTATGCAATCAGAGCTCCAATTAGCATTGTGTAATTTTTCAGGTATGATGTGGGAATATATGATTTTCAGTTGATGAAGGAAAATGTTAAGAAGCTTGGATGTACACATGAGGAGATTGTTGTTGAGCATGAGTATTTCAGAACACAATGTTAGTCAGATACATGGGTGGATGACAACTGGGGTGGCAACTTCTTGATCCTTCTCACATGATAGACCTTTGGAGGTGGGTGTGTGTAGTTCCTTAATGATGAGAAGCACTGCACCACCCTCACAAAGGGGCCTTTGGGGATGAGGCACCTCTTCTAAACACGATGATGATGCTTGAATGGATGTGGTTTTTGGGACATCACCTAGAGAAAAACATGCACATTCACATTAACGGTAGCATGTTGCAGATGAGATGAGGATTACTTCATGGACCCCAGGATGTATTGTCTTACACTTGGAATGGATTCTTGATTGAGTTGAGATTGTGATAGTATGTTGGAGAAATGACCAATGGTGGCATGAGGAGGAGCACTCGCTTGGATTTGGACATGATAGTTGGACTGATCACCCGACTAGTTCGAGCCATGGGGGCTAGCATTACACCAAGCTATTTCATATATGTATCGATAGATGATTGAGATATGTTGCGTTGGGATGCAGTATCATGACAAAGATTTTACATGATAACAAAACATGATGAGTCGACATGATATATGTTGTAGTGATTACATGTAGCTTGAGTTGGAGGGGCCAACCTCCTCACGGTGGAGCAACATGAAGGTTGCGACACGTGGTTGATGATCATGGATTGAGAAAACTTTCCCGGTTTTTAGAGATATCATCCTTGATGAAGTTTTATGTGGTGATGAGTAGAGTCAGGTACCATGGACAGTGGATGTTAGATTTAGTGACACATTGTGAATATTGATGATGATGGTGTTGTCGAAGAAGATACCATTTCCAGAGTGGTGAAGGATGTTAGGGCCTTGAGATGCTGAGCGCTTGAGAGACTCAAAACACTGATATGGATGTCGAGAAGTCCGACAAGTTGTACGATGGGAGAGTGTGACCGGTGGACCAAGCAAAGATATTGGATATGAGGGTGACTCAAGTATCAAGGTTGAGCGAGTAGGTGGATAGACCAACCAAGAGGAAACCCTTATATGATGGGCCGACATGCAATATGGATGGGATGACGTGTGGCTAAAACGTTGGGCTAACCTTCAATTAAACAAAGGGTCACAACAGTTGTGAAGATGGCACAATAGTGGCATGGACATATATAGGAGGAGAGTTCGATGGCATTGGGGATTCAAACACATACCTCATATATCGCAGAAACATAAGAGCGAAGGGGGCCAAGTGAAGAACATCGAAGGGGAGCTGCAGTGTAGCAAAGGCCGACAGCCAAATGTTGCAGGCAGGTCAGGTCGATTCGCGGGATGGGTTCGGTTGGTGAGATGAGTCAGGTAGGCAAGACTGCAGGGTTTGCAGGTCATGCACCTAAACTGACGGGCAAAGCTAAATGAGTGATATGGTTTTAGTTGGAGGAAAAAATGAGTGTTGTGACATGGGTCCCGGTGGCACTGCAGTAGTGCAAGTCATGCACTAAGGCAAAAGGGCCGCACAATAGTGTTGCACGAAGAACGAGATAGGTGAGAAGAATTGGGAAAGATGAATGGGACAGTTGCGATTTATGACAAGACTGATTTGGGGGTTTCCAATAGTGTGGGCAACAACAACAGCAACCACATGGTTGAGGCATGGTTTGGTGATTTGTCGAAGTGTGCAGGCCGAATGGTTGGCTACATGGATTAGCTATAAGATATTGTATACTTGTATAATATTGAAGTTATATATTATTATTGGGGAAACTTTACAGGACTTTCCCTGCCAACCATGTATGGGCATACTTGTGATGTTGATTTGATTTTCGCTACATAAATATAATTGAAGAAGATAACTTGATGAATGTTTATTCCAGTGCATTATTATGAACACCTTGTTGGAAAATTAACTAATTGTTGTGTTAGGCGTAGTTCGTACACTTCAGTATTGTTGAAAAGAAAGAGTGTAGAGGTGTCGCACAAGCCTATGTGTGGTTGGAAGGCTACCATTGATATAAGGCAATGACACATGGTGTTCTTTGAAATCTAGCTAGTAGCGTGAATTCACCTCATACTTGGAGTATGTGTAATATGAAAGACTAATATTAGGTTACCTCTTCACGTGATTTTCACGTAAATTGAGAACATGATCTCATTAGCGGCTCTGATTAGAGTTCTATATCAAACGACATAAACTAATTAGGCTTATTCAATACGCATAACCATAATTCAATCCTCATTTCACTTCTTTAGTTTATGTGACTAGGGCACTGCACTGCAAGTCTCGATGTGTTACTTTTGTTTTCCTCTGGGGATTGTGGTCATAAATTTGTGTATGAACTTGAATATTCATCCTTCACCTATTGAGGGTAGGTGTTCTCACTAGTAGTATTACTATTTGGTTTTCTTGGCGTTCATGACAAAAATTGAAGAGAACAAAATGTGGAGTAGAGGACTTGCTCTTCTTAGTATTACAAATCACTTAAATAAGATTACATTGGAAACATCACTAATAAATGATTGGAGTTAAACTCGACTTAAACTCAACTAACTCAAACTGAACTGGGACACTTGGAGGGACATTTTTGACACCTAACAAGTGGTTGGGATTAGATTATCCAACACCCGGCCTTAATTACAACCACAAAAATTCAATTAAGTTACCTGCTGGTGTATGACACAATAATGGCATGGAGATATATAGGAGGAGAGTTCGATGGAATTGGGGATTCAAACACATACCTCATATATCGCAGAAACATAAGAGCGAAGGGGGCCAAGTGAAGAACATCGAAGGGGAGCTGCGGTGTAGCAAAGGCCGACAACCAAATGTTACAGGCAAGTTGGGTCGATTCGCGGGACGGGTTCGGTCAGTGAGATGAGTCGGGTAGGCAAGACTGCAGGGTGTGCAAGTCATGCACCTACACTGACGGGCAAAGCTAAATTAGTGATATGGTTTTAGTTGGAGGAAAAAATGAGTGTTGTGACATGGGTTCTGGTGGCACTGCAGTAGTGCAAGTCGGGCGCTAAGGCAAAAGGGCCGCACGATAGTGCTGCACAAAGAACAAGATAGGTGAGAAGAATTCGGAAAGATGAATGGGGCAGTTGCGATTTATGACAACACTGATTTGGGGGTTTCCAGCAGTGTGGGCAACGACAACAACAACCACACGATTGAGGCATCGTTTGGTGATTTGTCAAAGTGTGCAGGCCGAATGGTTGGCTGCACGGCTTAGCTATAAGATATTGTATACTTGTATAATATTGAAGTTATATATTATTATTGGGGAAAATTTACAGGACTTTCCCCTCCCAACTATGTATGGGCATACTTGTGATTTTGATTTGATTTTCGTTGCATAAATATAATTGAAGAAGATAACTTGATGAATGTTTATTCCGGTGCATTATTATGAACACCTTGTTCAAAACTTAACTAATTGTTGTGTTAGGCGTATTTTGTACACTTCAGTATACAAAATACAAGGCAATGATACATTGTGTTCTTTCAAATCTAACTAGTAGCGTGAATTCACCTCATACTTGGAGTATGTGTAATATGAAAGACTTAATATTAGGTTACACTTGTGATACTGTTAATGAAACAATATACCTCTTCACGTGATTTTCATGTAAATTGAGAACATGATCTCATCAGCAGCTCTGATTAGAGTTTTATATCAAAGGACATAAACTAATTAGGTTTATTCAATACGCATAACCATAATTGAATCCTCATTTCACTTCTTTAGTTTATGTGACCAGGGTGTTGCACTGCAAGTCTCGATGTGTTACTTTTGTTTTCCTCTGGGGTTGTGGTCATAAGTTTGTGTATGAACTTGAATATTCATCCTTCACCTATTGAGGGTAGGTGTTCTCACTAGTAGTATTACTATTTGGTTTTCTTGGCATTCATGACAAAAATTGAAGAGAAGAAAATGTGGAGCAGAGGACTTGCTCTTCTTAGTATTACAAATCACTTAAATAAGATTACATTGGAAACATCACTAATAAATGATTGGAGTTAAACTCGACTTAACTCAACTGACTCTAACTGAACTGGGACACTTGGAGGGACATTTTTGATACCTAACAAGTGGTTGGGATTAGATTATCCAACACCTGCCCTTAATTACAACCACATAAAAATTCAATTAAGACACCTGCTGGTCTATGTCTTAGCTAGGTTTACAATTTAAAAATTGACTTTATTTTTTCTTCTTCTCTTTTTCCAAATCTTATAGCCTCTAAATTGTTTAGGCATTTTCTTTTTGTCCTATCCTTCAAACCTCACATTCTTCATGTGTTGGTGCAGGTCTTCCATTTTTCTAGGTTGTCTAAGTGTACCATGGGCTTCTTCAAAACTGACTTGTGTGTGGGATGTTGCCACATATTATCTTCTATAGTGTTCTTTTCATCATCAATTTGTTGCAACATAGATTATAATAAAATAATATTCTTCAGGACTCCAATATCTGAAAATTTCATTAATATCTTCATCATCATTGATGTCCTCAAGGCTCACTTTTGCATCTTCTATGCAGACCTCATCAAGACATGGTGTTACAAGCCATGTTCCAAGGAAATTTAACTCTTCTTCATAGTCATTCTGTGTACCTGCACATTGGAAATCATTGGTAAGTTTAAAAACATCTATAAAACCACTTTGGCTATGTCCTTTCTTCTCTGAAATGAGAGCTTTGTTTTGTTCTGCTTCTTTCTCAGTTGTTGCTTCTGCATCTGCCTCTGTTTTCTCTTTTTGGGCTTCCTTCTTTGCCTGTTCCTCTGTTTTTGTACTAACCTATGCTACCGCAAACAAGTTGTTGTCAACTGTCTCACCAAATAGCATTATGTCAATATGGTGTTTTTATTGCATCACCTAAAACCATTCATCATTACCCAACAATTCTTCATCAAAAGTTACATCAGAAATATTAATTGATGTATTCAACATAGCATTAACTGCTACAATGGCAGTTTCATTGTCCTCAGCAAGCTCCGTTGTTGGAATCACCAAACTTTCATCGGCAAGCTTTGTTGCTTGATTCACCAAATTTTCGTCTACTTGTGGCTATGCACAGTGGGGATCATAAGCATCTATGTGCTCCTTCTCTCTTTCTTCTACGACTTCTTCACAGACATCATCCACTTGTGGCTAAGCACAATGGGATTCAACAATCCATTCATCTCGATGTAGATCTATAGCTATAGATCCACCTTCATCTTTAACTTCAATACCTCCCCTTAGACCAAAACACCTCTCAAGGGGTATCCCAAGCCTCCTTGGCTCTCTTGGCTTCTAAAATCGGGGGTAAAATGCTGTCATCGACAGATTTTTTTATGCATTTCAATGCAAAGGCATCATTTTGCCTCTTCACTTCCAGATCTAAAAGGATCTCAAACATCTCATGTAATCACTTTGAATTTCTCAGCCTTTTAGCTCTTCCCATTTGAGTGTTCACTAACTACAACTCAACAAACAAAACAAAATATAGACATCGTGTGTAATTGCAATAAAAATTCTTCTTGGCTTTCACAAACAAAAGAATCTACAAATTACTCTACAAAAATCTTGCTTTATCAAAAACTTTCAGAAATCTTTTTTTTTTTTTTAAATCGTCATTAAAAAAAAACCTCTTTTAAACAACATAATGCCCTTTTAGAAGCATTGCATGCACCTCCTTTATATAAGGATATAATCCCTTTTCCAAATCTGATGGAGCCTATTTAAAAAAATTACATGAGCCCTTCCTAAATAATATGAATGTCATTTCACATTCAAATTCATTAAAGGTATTTTAAAGTTTTGAAACAATCCCATTCAAAATAATACGATCATACATTTTTTATTTGCGCTCCGATTGGAATGCTCATTCCATATGAAGACTCGGCTTCAAATTTCGAACACCTCAAGTAGATCACATTTGAAAACAACCTCAATGACTCGTTCTCCTGTAGATCTATGACGCACTGACGGATACCATCGAGTTTTTCGGTGAGATATAACGCAATGCCACTCTCCTGCGTGCTAAAGCTATTGTCGAGACGGAATGTCAGCGTTATTGCTGTTACTAACGCACTGGTTTAATGCATGGAAAGCGTTAATCTCTCAAAAACAATTCTTCAATCTATTTCGCTCTTTTGGTTTTCTTCCTACTTCTTCACAGGGTTCATCAATCTTTTGATGCTCTCTTAAAGAGGTTTACACTTTCTCTTCATTCTCATTCAAGTTGCTGCTCTCTCAAAGAGGCTTATGCTTTCTCATTATTCATATTGCTGCTCTCTCACAAAGTCTTATGCAAAATTGTATTTCTGTTGCTCTCAAGGAATTTTACACATGCTGAGCTTTAATACTATGACAAAAATTGAAGAGAACAAAAAGTGGACCAGATGACTTGCTTTTTTAAGTGTTACAAATCACTTAAATAAGATTACATTGGAAACATCACTAATAAATGACTATGGATAAAATTGACTTAAACTCAATTAACTCAAACTGAACTAGAACATCACTAATAAATGACTAAGGATAAAGTCGACTTAAACTCAACTAACTCAAACTGAACTAAAACACTTGGAGAAATCATTTTAACACCTAACAAATAATTGAGATTAGATTCTCCAACAATTCAATTCTTCACATCTTATTCCTACATTATGTTTGTTTTTTTTAATACATCTTTTCTATGGTCCTTACTCACAGGGATTCACATGAAACATTATACGAGTTAGTTTATATGCTTGATCTTCGCTGGAGATCTATGTTATTATGTATTGCGGCTATTCTCATGAGGCTAATTACACAAAATCTCCAACAATCTTTTTCTTCAATTTATTTCTTAAAAAAATTATCTTATTCCAACTAACTTGCATTTTTTTTTTTAAGCTTAAGAAAGATGCTGAAGGAGTTTGTCTCGAATCTCATGAGGAGGAGAGAAAAAAAAAAAAAGTAATCTTCCTCTTCCCTCGAGGGTTATTCAAGGAGACCCTTTATTGGATACTCTAGTCATATCGTGTCCTTAATGCGAGCCTTTTAACCCCATGAGTATAAATAATGAATATTATTTAATGTTATGTCTGGTTTATGTTTATTTGTAAGGGATTTGGCACTCCATGTATTTTTCTGATTATATATCAAGTATCAAATCTCTTTGTTTTTAGTCCTTGCCTCTTCCGGGCTGGCAGGGATTATAGTAATCGATTTGTGTCGATAACATTACTTTGACACGATAATCAACAAACGTCTTTTAACTTAAAACAAAGTTTCCTGAAATGACACAAGAACCAATACGATATTTTATATTTTCTTATTCTTTTAACCAATCAACGAAGTCTTCATCTTATTTGGCCTCAAAACGAGGTATACAAGCTCAACAGTTAGGAAAAAATTGGGAGAAGTACAAGTGATTAGAACAATTTGACAGTTTCATGAACTAATGCTATGTTTGCCTTAGCATTAATCTCCTAACATTTAATGTTAACAAAACTTATGGTGTATCATCTGTGCTATGTCAAACCATGGCTGCCCTGCCGTGTCAAACAATCCTTGCCGTGCCGTGTCAAAATTCTAATTTGCATGAGAGCAACCGACTTTACTTGCCTGCCTTAAAATGAGTTGTTTGGCTTGGCCATATGTGGGACTTTAGAAGTTTGCCGGGGGTCATGAGGCAGGTTGATCACCAGTGGTAGGAGGAAGCAGCAGCAGCATTGAACCAGCCCAGAATGTTCCGGAGAAGGCGCAAGCCAAGAAAATTCTACCGAGCTGAAATGCTTTGCTGGCACAGTCGAGAAAGGAAGGTCCAAGAATTAGCGCATAAATCTGTATGTGTTTCATGCATATGTGAACTATTTCTAGATCAATAATAAAATTATAGTAGCTATTGTTGATGGTTTAATTGATTTATGTATTGCTTCAAGTAATTACCTGCGGTAGGAATCGGGAGGAACTACCCTTGCATTCCATATTGCGCAGCTAATAATGTTAAATTTGCATGGCCTCTCCATGATTTTCTTCGCGCTCTTTGTCTCAGCCTTGCCTGTATGCCCTTTCTAAACTTTATAATAACAAACAAATTACAAACAAAATAGCCAGAAGCACCAACATTAATGAAATTGTGGGCGATATTAACTATCAACTGGTCCAAAAGAGACTGCTAACATATCTCTCTTTGCTATAGTCAAACCGAAGGACGCATCAGTTTTTTAGATGCCCCAAATTGTAATCTTTGAGAAGGTACAATAACGAAATGTTTCTAGGCAAGCCATCTCGTTTCTAGTTTTGAGCATTCAACAAGAAAGGCATAACAATTGAAACTAAAATTTCATCACTTTCAAACAGTGCTGGAAATCACTAGCATCTACAATTTCTGAATATTTAAGCAATTAACAAGAAATGCATGGCATTGCCAATATCACAGAAACTGAATACTGCACAAAACATCGATTCTAGTTAACACAAATGGATTATAAGTCAGACGTTTCTATATCAAAATAAATCCTGAAGAATACAGGTATATAAATTCCAAACATAGAGAATCCATCCGTTGAATACTACTAGAATCCTAACTATCCAATGCTAGAACCATTTTAAACCATGCACTTGCAATAACACCCCTTTAGAAGGAACCATCATTCTAAGTCCCCTGTACCTGCACAAATAATATAGCTCTTATTTTATAGGCAAAAGACCTATGCCTGCAAAAGATGGAACCTTAATCAGAGACATGTACAGTCTTATTTTCCCCCAGCTTAAGGAAGACCATTGCAGTCTCCAAAACTCTATTCCTACATACACAGCTCTACCATCTCCAGAAATTTTGAAAAACTCCATACGCCAGTAACGCTTAAGCAGCAACACATGCACCTGTACACAAATCTCATGTAAGCTGCATACAAGTGAACTCCATCCTGAGAAGTAGGTTCCCCTGAATGCCAGTAGCAGACACTCAATAGCCTTTGAAATTAAAATCAAGGAAAAGGATGATTTAGTCATTTGAAAACAACAATAGTAAAAAGGACGCATTTATGATTAGCAGTGCAACAATTTACATGACTCATGCAATGTCAATATATCAGGTAGAACCATCAGAAATGAACAAAACAAACAAATGCAAAGTCTTACAACTGACCATATTTATAAAACTTTGAAGCCCTGTCACAATAAGGTTTTCCTCTAGGAAAGGCCCTGGTATACAATCTACATTTTCAGTCAATGCTAGCCCCCAAAACAAAGCTGGTAATCTCATCAACACCTGAGACTAACCACAAAAAGTTGCACCATAGTCACAGTCAGGGTTTTAAAGTTTAACGTCAAACATAACCAGATAAAAGCATGAATATTTTAATGATTTAAATATACATGACTAATAGATAAGAAACTTTGTCAAGCTTTTTAGAAGGGCTATGCCTCACCACAAGCTTTATAAAGTAAGAACCTCACATCGTCAATCTGTTTATCTGGAATATCCTGTGATGCGGAGGCCTTCAAAATGTCCTCTTGCAGAATCAATTGTGGAAGGCTGGTTGTAGAAGAATTGACCATTGAGGGCGAGAATCCTGATGAATTACAAGGTAAACTATACATTGCTCTAGAATCAGCCCTAACAAGCCCAGAAGGTTGTGCGTTAAACGGAGCCGTGGGCGAGCATACAGCGTAGAATGAAGACGAGGAATCAGGAGAGGTGATAAAAGATGAAAAATTAAAGTTAGAAAAACCAGAATCTGACGCCATTGCCGGCCAGGGTTCGGAAATGGTGTCCATTAAACCGTCCATCTCCATGAGTTCTGATAGCAGAGCGTCTTCAGGGAGTAGCCTTGCTATATCCGCAGAGGCCATTAAATTTGGCGGTGGTGGAACCTGAGCTTTTACGTAAGGCCACCGACTTTGTTGTTGCTGCTGCTGCCGCTGTTGTTCCATGAAGGGATTTAGTATTTCAGTGTTTTGTCTACCCTGATGGGGCTCGAATCTGAGATGCCTGGAGTTTTGCAATAAAAACAACAGGGTTTGTGCAAATTCATGTGATAAGCAAATTTGGTTCAGTTACCGCCGCTGCTTGGTTGAAAATCAGAAGCCCTAGTTTGACTCCTTGTCCGTAAATCATTTTGACGGTTCCCAAACGGTTTATAAAAATACTGAAACTCGATTCCAAATGAAGCAGACAACTTATTCGTTATACCTAAATGGGGTCGGAGCTCGGTTTGAAGCTCCAAAACAGATTTGTGTGGATAGCACTTGCTGCTGTCTGTAAAACCATAGTTGACCCGCCGCAAGTTTCAAACATGGGTCGAAGCAAACTTGACGAAGTAACAGGAGCCCGAAATGGGAATCCTCGAATGCTTAGACCGAATCTGAGGCCGCCCGCCTATTCTTTCTCTGGTCGTTGCTGGAACTTGGAAGCCCGATGGATTATACAAGTACAGAGCAATCTTTGGATCAATGTGAGGGAGAGTTACAAACCTAAGAATCTAGGCATACCAGAGAGCTAGGATTAGGACATTTCCACACGACCAGCAGCAGAACCGGCACTATGGCTCCCCAGTAGCATATCAGCGTAAGAGTAACAAGGTTCCATTACATCTCTGAAGAATAAAAGAGTTAGTTCCTTTTGTTTGGCTGCTCATTCTGTATGAACAATGATCCGTTAGTGGGCGGTAGTTTTTTGTTGGTCTCGAAACGATTTCCCAGTTCCTTCACCGGGGCACGTAATCGCCTTCCTAGTGTGTATCAAGTGTAGCACGTGGCTTGCATGCAAGGTGTAACATTAGTCATAATAGTTTTAATCGTTAGTCATAGAGCGATAGCTTGTTGTCAGTTGGGACGTGTCTGCAACTGCTGTAAGTTGGGACGTCCGCTAGCTCAAATTAATAAATCTATTTTCGTATCCCAGCGAAAAAAGAAACTGAAAATCCATGACTCTTCTTTATCGCAGGCATCTTCCTCGCTTTCGAATCATCATTATTGCTAATATGTATTAAATATGAAAGGAGACATACTACGTTGAGAGTATTCACTAACACAAAGACCATCTTTCGGTTTGGGCGAATATTGGAGCATTTCAATATTCAAATCGTTGTACATATTTCATTTGACTGTATAATGCCTGACAGACCCTTTTTTTTTTGTGGCCCACTTCGGAGTGATTTTTCATGCTGATAACTTGTTCACGACAAAGCTTTTTTGGAAATTTTTTTACATGCTAAAGATTTGGACTTTTTGTTGACTTGCTATCTTTTTCTAACATGAATTGCACAAAGTTTCCTCGAGTTGTAAAATGCTCTATATTGTAGGCCTTATGGACTGAATGTGGGAAATAAAGCAATGTTGTATGTGTGTTAAAGCGATCCAGCATTTTGAGATTTTTTCAAATAAAAAAACATTGGATGTTGAATTGTATACAATTTTGTTGGGATTGCAATTCTAATATCCTGATCAATTTAAAAACCCCCAAAACGACTATATTTTCAAATAGATAAGATTCCAGATTTCGCATTGTAGTATTGCAGGTTTTGGATTACATAAAAATATACCAGATCAGAAAAATAAAAGGTGGAACAAAAATGCAGAAACTCTTAACCCACGCCCACGTAAACAAAGAAGACAATAACTACAATGACTAATACTGCAAGCGGAAAGATATTCTTGCATACAGAAACATGCAGAGCCAGTAGACCATGCAGGCATCAATCCTTTCCCTCATTTGCCGAATGCCATTTTATGGATATTTTCCCATATGTTAGAAGTGATGGTAGACTAATGGCCGCCTCCATGGCTTGGAACCGATCTTAAAGCCTCTCTCACAATTGCTTCTTGCATATCACGATCCCCTCCTTGCAGCCTTTGGCGCGATATGAGTATGCCCTTTGTAGAATAGATCTGCATGTGTCCAACACCTGGTTTACGTTTTGATTCTGAAAAACTGGATTTGGTAAACTCTATGTTCCTGCGGGCTCTCTGTCGAGAGCTTGAAGATGCATAGAAAACGAGCTGCTCAGACCACACTGGCGCTTTGTTGGTTCTAGAGAGTAAATATGAATTGTTATCGATAACTATATGATCCGCCAATCCGGCATTGTTCAACAATGCTATCAACGAAAGAAAGAGCAACAGCACCATACACCAACCGTTCATGCCGCACTTCTACCAAAATATCAGTCAGAGTGATTTATGGTTGGATCTAAGTTAAAATAAAAAATGGGTACTGGACAAATTTACCGTTGACAAAGCTCAAGCTTACAGATAAGATTATGAATTGCAAATCAATTGCTTTGATAAAACAAGTAAAACCTGGTATCATTTTTAATCTCAAGTTCAAATCTAACTCCGTAATTATTCTGGAGTTTACATTCTTACTGCTCATACCTTGTGTAAATGATTCAATCCATCAAACTAATCACATTTTTACATTTGCTGCTTTCAAGGTCGTCCCAATCAGAAATTATTCTCTCCACTCTGTAAATGTTGATGCAAAATCTCCATTCAACAGCAAAAAAAAATGAGAATATAAGCACATAGATTTTCCATGCATGCTCACGTACCTTATATTCCTGTCTCAAGGTGCAACGAATTAAACTGACGATCAAAATTACAACAAGTTGTTAGTTGCGCTCCCCGTCCATTTCTATAATGAAACTGTCAATGACTAGCGGTGGTTGGAGCAATTGGCAAGTAAGCAATTGGTGAGCAACAGCCTGTGGGTCAACCAGTAATGCGGATGAATCAGTGGGTTTGGACTGGATGGATAGCATCATCTGCATGGGTAGTTGGTTTATATCTTGACACCTTAAAGCGCATCTTTTTGCAAGACCTACTTGATCAACGAATGTTGAAACCTCTGCTACTGAAGTAAAAAGACAAAGATCAGAAACAACTGAAGCAACGACTGCTACTGTAGGCTATCATAGCATTTTGCATTTTGAATAGTATTTCAGAAACAGAATCTGCCCTGTTAAATTTATAATTTCAACCGCGCGGTAAACCACCCAGCAATACCATAAACCACCCTCAACCATTTCGCACCGCTTTTGGCAAAAAGTGGTTTATGTCTGAGGGCCTCCGAACACCCCGATCAGCTGCCACGCGTCCAGTGTACGGACTCAAAACCACTTTCCCTGGACGCTAAAGTTCGTTTGTTTTGTCTGAAGTTGGTGTGCGAATTGCGTCCGACCAGGTCAACGGACAAGGATTTCATTCAACCTGACAGAACGTTATTTTTACTTTTACCGCACGTTCTATTTAATGTATTTAATGAATTGGTCATAGTCTTAGGTAAAATTTTAATTCTAATGTTACGGCATGTATGGGCATAAATTAAAATAGGCATGGGCATAAGTAATTGTTTTAAATTTTAATGTTTTTTTATTATTCACGGGGGGTGGCGTAAGTTTGGTTTTTACGGAACATGTAAAACCATATTTTGTAGTTGACCATTTCAGCAAGTGTAAGAAATGTAATAGCACGCACAGCAGTGCAGGAGCAAAGGCTTGCAGCAGAGAAAAAAATAGGAGAAACACAGCAGTGTAAAAGACTCCCCACAGTGAATGCAATTGGATTTCTTATTACAGGTGGATATAGTTGTTTGTTGAAACGAATGGTATGGCAATGTCTTTTTTATTTGAATATGAAATGTAAAATCTCCACCACTTCGAATGTAATGAAGAATTTCACATAGAAGTGAATGTGAAAAAAAAAATTTTGAGCAGTAAACTTATGTAAGAATTTCTATTCTTACAGCAGTAAATGTAAAAGCTATTTTACAGCAGTAAATGTAAAAAGAAGATTTTACACAGTGGTGTAAAAATCATTTGTAACAGAGGCAGAGTAATTTTGGTTTTGGTGAAATGTTTTGGTGAATCCCTCTCAGCATAGAGGATGAATATGTATCAGTGAATTTGTTTTAATGAATAGAAATCTTTTATGGTGGTGCAATACTCGGTTCTCAGTTAATTTCTTTTAAAAGCTTCCCTGTGCAAAAAGATCCTGGAGTAAAGGAAACAGAGCATTGTCTCTGTGTGCATGAATTTTGTGTTTTTGGGATTTTGCCAGAAAAATCCCCAACAGTGGTATCAGAGCAGGTTTAGGCTCTTTGAAGACAACAAAGAAGCTGAAGGGAGGAGTCTTTTGGTTACAGCAGTCAGTTGTTTTTAAATACACAGTCAAGGATTTAGAAGCATAGCTGAAGATGCAAGGAATGGCTAGCACAAGCACTGGTATGGGTATGTTTAACACCCAGCTCCCACAGTTCAATGGGAAGAACTATGACTACTGGGCAATAAATATGAAAGCCCTATTTGCCTCTCAAGATTTATGGGAAATAGTTGAAGATGGCTTTGATGAACCAGCAGATGAAACTGAGTTTAACAGATTAACTCAGGGAGAGAAAGACCTATTGAAGAGCAATAGGAAAAAGGATTCAAAAG
>APFE031583422.1:6848-75855 GCA_000404065.3 Pinus taeda | reverse complement strand
GCCCAACAGTTGAAATTAAAGGGGAGTGTTAAATTTATAATTTCAACCGCGCGGGAAACCACCCAGCAATACCATAAACCACCCTCAACCATTTCGCACCGCTTTTGGCAAAAAGTGGTTTATGTCTGAGGGCCTCCGAACACCCCGATCAGCTGCCACGCGTCCAGTGTACGGACTCAAAACCACTTTCCCCGGACGCTAAAGTTCGTTTGTTTTGTCTGAAGTTGGTCTGCGAATTGCGTCCGATCAAGTCAACGGACAAGGATTTCATTCAACCTGCCCGAACGTTATTTTTATTTTTACCACACGTTCTATTTAATGTATTTAATGAATTGGTCATAGTCTTAGGTAAAATTTTAATTCTAATGTTACGGCATGTATGGGCATAAATTAAAATAGGCATGGGCATAAGTAATTGTTTTAAATTTTAATGTTTTTTTATTATTCACGGGGGTGGCATAAGTTTGGTTTTTACTGAACATGTAAAACCATATTTTGTAGTTGACCATTTCAGCAAGTGTAAGAAATGTAATAGCACGCACAGCAGTGCAGGAGCAAAGGCTTGCAGCAGCGAAAAGAACAGGGGAAACACAGCAGTGTAAAAGACTCCCCACAGTGAATGCAATTGGATTTCTTATTACAGGTGGATATAGTTGTTTGTTGAAACGAATGGTATGGCAATGTCTTTTTTATTTGAATATGAAATGTAAAATCTCCACCACTTCGAATGTAATGAAAAATTTCACATAGAAGTGAATGTGAAAAAAAAAAATTTGAGCAGTAAACTTATGTAAGAATTTCTATTCTTACAGCAGTAAATGTAAAAGCTATTTTACAGCAGTAAATGTAAAAAGAAGATTTTACACAGTGGTGTAAAAATCATTTGTAACAGAGGCAGAGTAATTTTGGTTTTGGTGAAATGTTTTGGTGAATCCCTCTCAGCATAGAGGATTAATATGTATCAGTGAATTTGTTTTAATGAATAGAAATCTTTTATGGTGGTGCAATACTCGGTTCTCAGTTAATTTCTTTTAAAAGCTTCCCTGTGCAAAAAGATCCTGGAGTAAAGGAAACAGAGCATTGTCTCTGTGTGCATGAATTTTGTGTTTTTGGGATTTTGCCAGAAAAATCCCCAACATGCCCCACCGGCGCTTCTGACAAAAAATTCAACCGATCCACTTTGCAGGGACTAGCTGCGTATACGCAGCCGATCTTGTTTTAGATAATTATTCCATCATTTGGTTCCATAATTCACGTAAATGGAATTTTCTACCACAATGTTATTGAAAAGGTGGCTTTTCCTATATTTTGGTTTTATTAAATTTTACAGAACTTATCTCTAATTTGTAACAAACAGAGACTCAGAGCGTCGCTTTTGGGATCTCACATGGTTATCCCATTTCTCGTTTTTGGATCTCACATGGTTATCCTTCTTCTCGTTTTTGGAATAACTTCTTGTGATATTATAGTTCTGCTAAGATGGCCAGGATTAGGACTTCATCCTTGCTATGACTATCCTATGTGTGTCCTTCGATTTTATGCTCAGGGTTCTGTGTTGTTTTCTTTATTTTTGTTTAATTCTTGGGTTGCACCATGAAATGACCAGAAAGAGTTGAAATATTCTTTATTGATGCTAATTTCTCTAAAATAGTTTTGTTATTTTTACAACAACATTCTTAATTACCACAAAGAGTTGAAATATACTTTATTGATGCTAATTACTCAAAAAAATTGTTATTAGTCCCTGCACACGGCAGCACAGGGACTATAACATTCGATTGACGTTGACCAAACATTAATTTTTTTTGACTGGCCACTTATTGGATGCTTTAACCAATTTTTGAGCAGAAATATTAGATTAAACAAACTTTTATCCAAAGTTCTAGTTTCCACCTGTTATTCTTGAGAAAACTAAGTGATTTTATTAAACTTTGGATAATTAGTTTTATTTTTCACATCGATGCTTGTTTAATACTATGTTGTACACAGAATTAGTTGGAAAATATTTAATGTTTTGCACTCTCCACTGCAAAGTTATCCAAATTGTATCCAAAGTAACGTGCTCCAAAGCCAATACATTACACTTTGTGGCATGTTTCGTGCCTTCTATTCGTGGCATGTTGCATGCCTTAGTACGTTTTCATTTCAAGGAAAGAACTGGCAGGTATGTCGCTTTTGTGTTTTCATCCCCTGCCACTATATCTAAATGTATGTCCATAGAGAACCATTCTGCAAATCATGGTTCTCATATCTGAAGAATTCCAAAAGGGGTCCCAGATTTATGGTTCTCATAATCTGAAGAATTCCAAAAGGCGTCCCAGATTTATAACGCAAGCACATGCACTCATGGAGGTTGAGTCACCAGAAATGTATGCATCCTTTTCCTTTTAATTATTTTTCATAAGGCATGAACATTTTAAATTTCATTAAACTCACATTTAACCGAGCATTCATCAAATTACAGATCTATAAATTTCGTACCTTGAAGAGCATGTATGGTTTTCCAGTTTCCATTTAAGCTTCTTGATTCTTCACATTCCTCCTAGTGTGTTGTTTTTTTGGTGTATTACTGAGATGAGCAGGCTAAGAGGCATGCTAGTAAAGGAGACAAAAGTAGAACTTTGCAGTAGCTTTGCAAAACAATTTTGCATTAAATGGAAGGGCCATTGGCACAATATCCCTTTCTTTGCCAACGACCATATCTCCTTTTCCCAATACTTTGAAGTAACATCACTCAATCACATGAAAAAGGTTTGTCACCATAATGTCTCTTTTGCAGAAAAATGGAGACAAAAAACTAATTCATTCTTTTGGTACAAATTGAAATTGTTTGAAATTAAAATTAAGAATATATGTAATTGAAGGAGCAAAAAGTAGTTCATATTAATTCAAGAATAGTTTATGCTAAGAATATATATTTACTAAACTTCTTTATTTATTATTAAGGGAGTTAAAATTAAAATCAGGCCTCCTACAAATAAATGAAAATAAATATTTCAACAACACTCTGTAACAAACAAGCACTTCCAGCTACCCCTTGCCAACCAACAACACTCTGCAATAAATAGCCACTACCAGCTACCCCTTGCCAACCAACCGCTTCATTCAAGCACAATATTTTTCCCATAATTATTTTGGTTCAGTAAAAGAGATAATTCTATATTGTACTAGTATAACTCTCTTATTCAAACATACATCTGCATGCTAAATCCCTATTCAATTCTTTTGAGGTTACAAAAGCTACTCGTTTTACCGAAGTATGTAATTGTAGAAGCTACTCGTTTTACAGAAGTAATTAATTATTAATGATATAAGCTTTTTAAAAGACCCTATGTGGTGACTAATTTTTTCATTCTTGGATTAGTAGTGTGGTGACTAATTTTTTCATTCTTGGATTAGTAGTGTTAGAAGATATGTCGATTTTGTGTTTACAACATAAAGTATTGTTTATGTGCATAGAAATAATTTTGATTCACTTAATTGATATTTTTCTTCTGAAATAGACTAATTTATCTTACTTGCAATGTTTAAGAATTTATTAGACTTGTCATAGCATTTTGCCGTAATGATATATTTTTTTCATAATGAAATCAGTCTGCTCATTTTTTACAATTGGCGCTCAGACAATATATTTTTGTGCAGAATGAAGGCATATTATTATTATACTAATTTTTTATATTTTAGTTCTATTTTGTATGGTTTATTTTGAGTTAGACAAACAAAATTGTTTGAATCTGAAAAATGGTACGAGTTTCTTCTACCGTCTCATCGTATAATCCAAACAGGATTTGATTTGTTGTGCTTTCGATGCATAACTGGTGAATGCCAACTCCTAAGTGAAGAGCGTGGGAGCAAGGGGATGAGCCCTATCAATAAATAAGGTTGGGTCATTTTGACTCGCTTTTATGTTCTATATAATAAGTAGACAGGTTGACATACACAGTAAGCAAGTTTAAAATATCAAGGAAAAATAAACAAAACAAAAACTTGTCATCTTATAGACTATGACCAACAGCAAAACCAACTACTATTTTTGTTGAGCTTAACCTCTTATCTAATACGACCAATAATTGAACCAACTGCTTTTTTGTTGAGTGTCTTGTATAATATGTAGAAGCAAGATATGCTTAATCCACTATATATTATGCTAATGTCATTGTCCCCATTTTGTTTCTAAACACAAATTTCCCCATTGCAACACCTAATGTAGAAGTTCGACCTGAATAATGCTTTGAATGTTGTTGTTGTTCTCACTCCAGATTATTCGTGATACTATTGGATACTTCTATGCTTTTTCCCTATATAATAGAAGGGAAGATTCTTCAACTATAGCTCCTCAACGACTTCCTATGTCACAGATCAAAGGTGCGATTGAGGGGACTAAAGGATGGATAAAGGGCAGGAAAGATACAATGAAAGTGAAAGTGAAAGGTAGTATAGACACTATTAATGGTATATCTTCCCCACCTAAAGGCACCTTTGAAATACAGGTATAAAGGGTGTATTGCATATCTCAATCCCAAGTCATTGTTGGTTCATGTAACAGTAAAACTAGTTCATGTAATGGTGAAACTAAGAATGGTAAAATGAAGAAGATGGTAAATTGAAACATTTTCACTTTGGAATATATCGTATACCTCCACCACTTGTTTCAAGTGGTAGTGTTTTTTGACAACTCCATTATATACATGTCATTTTGATAGAATGTCTAATTGCATGTCTAATCTATGGTGTTCACATCCTTTTTCAAAGATTTTTCTTGAGCACTAGCCTTTCGCTGTATGGTACAAAAATATAATACTAAAGATTAGTCAAATCACTTTGCTTAAAAATATATATTTAAATATCAATAATACAATACAATAAAATAGATTAGTATAACTACATTGGTTAAAACCATTAGTTTAAATATTAATCACTTCAATTAATTTGGGAGAACTATGTACTTACAAATGTAAGTATTTTAACTAAATCATTAGTACCTAGAGTAATTGATTTACCGTCTTATATATAGAGTAAATCAAATCTTAAATACCTGGGACTAGAAGGTTGCTTGATTATTTTAAGTAATAATATTATTCTGTGTTATGTTGCAAGTTAAATCTGGTCAAAGTTTGCCTCCAACCCACCCTAAATGATTAAACTAAATCTTATACACAATTTTATTTTGGAAAGTTAACAGGATATCTCATAATGGAGCTTCTATAAAAAAGGAAGTGGAAAATTGTTCAAGCAAGTGTTTCTTGAGAACTTCATGGTCATCTCTAGTCATTTGCATCTATGTGGTGTTGTTGAATCATTTAAGACCAACATTTTGGATATCTCCTCATGTTGTCCCTAAAAAGGTTCTTGTATTATTGTTAGAACTTGTTCATCTCTAAAAAGGTTCTTGTGTTATTGTTTGAATTGGTTGGGAATTTATTTGCAATTACATGCTTTTGATAGAAAGTATGGGCCTATTTAGTGAATAAGTTTGGAATTTATTTGCAATTACGAGATTTTGATAGAAAGTATGGGCCTATTTAGTAATATTCACCGCATAAGTTAATTCTAGAGTTCCAAGGTAGCTTTGACTACTAGAGTTAAGTTTACCTTTTTCAAGGTTAGAGTACGTGTGATCCAGGTGGATATTGGTGGCCACCCGCCAATTCCACTTGGACCCCCACCATTATTTCTCTTAGTTTTTTAGTTTCCTTAATTGTAACATAGTTTAATATTTTTAGCAATTTTTCGGCTCCTAAACTTCTGAAGCTGTTTTGAGGCCTTAAACGACATTTTTTGGCAATCTACTACCAATGATTTTGTACCTAGCATTGCCTTTTAAGTCGTAGTCCTCGGAGAGATCTTTCCAACGTTTTATCATGCATGTCAAACAGAGATAATATGACCAATTCGCAACCTCGGGAAGTTGGTTGTCCTACTCACCCCAACAGGGTCCATAAACTCTTGGTGTTACATCTCCTCAGGTTAGGGTTTGGTTGTTTAGGGTTTGCTCTTACTGTTCAATAATAAAAAGGCCCTTGAGCCTCATTGTAACATCGTTCAGAGGCATGTAGCTGTCACATCACTTCTCAGAGATAAGCTACCATCGCCCAAGCTCATCTTATTTCCATTCTGTTTTTAAGCATATTTCAGTGTTTTGATATTAATGAAATGAAGTGCTATTTCTACTACATCTTTGTACTTATGGTTATATATATAATTTGTTACATTCTTGTTAAAATCCAGATCCATGGTATTAGAGAAGTTTGTTGTTTCTATGTTTTTCTTTTCATGTCCCCAATGAGGTCAGGATATAAGGAGTTAGGGCTTGAACTGGTCGAACCTTTATAAGACCATCCTCGGAAATCCTGATGGCCTCCCATGGCTGATGAAAAGAAATATGAGGGGGCAGGAGATCCTATCAAAATCTTGCTTGAGCAAGCCCTCGAGCAACAAAGGAACGTGATGATGGACAACTTTGCCCAAATCTTTCAACAGCTACCCAGGGGTGACTCATCTACTTCCAACAGCTACTCTGGAAGCACCACACCCTTTAAGGTACAAGTTAAATTTGACATTCCCATATTTCAGGGTCGGATAGACGTAGATGGTGAAGATAAATGGTTAAATCTGCTAGAAGGATATTTTTTCATTCATAATTTTTCTAGCTGGGAAAAGATCATATTTTCACTTCTTAAAGCAGCTCCCCACACCAAGGGATGGTGGGAAGCCTACTATGAGTAGAAGAATGAAAGTACGAAATCACTATTTTTAGCCGCACCTACTTGGAACTCATTCTGCTATCCCATCAAGGAGCAGTACTATCCTGTCAGGACCTATGAGGATAAATACATAAAGTGGACAGTGCTGCGACAGGGATGGGACCAAGACGTGTTGGAGTTTACCAATGTTTTTTATAACCTTCACACGAAGTTGGGTATCAAGGATTCTGAGAAGAATTTGGTTCTCAAGTACCTCGGCTGCCTACACAGGTACATCTAGGATGAGATGGAATTCCTGGACATCTCCCCACTCTGTACAACATACCGATATGTGGTCAAGATTGAACAAAAGTTTAAACAGAAGAAGCGAGACTTTAGATTTTTGAATCTGAAGCAAGGGAAAGGTGCCACCAAAACACAAAACAAAGGACAAAGCCAAGGCAGGGCGGTCTAAGACAACTCACCAAATCTGCAAGCAAAGAACAACACCGCAAAGCCGAAGAAGGACATAGGAAAGTGTTGTGAGTTCCATAAGAGCTCCACTCATAATATGAATGTCAGGCCAAACAGTCACTAGTGGTCAAGCTAAAGGCTTCGGAATTAGATGCATGTTACGAATCTAAGTCAGAATGATCTAGGAAGCTCCAAAGAGACACATAGGACAAAGAGGGCTCAAAAATCAAAGTGCTCAAAGTGACTTCAAACTAAGACCAGAGTGTAGATCTGATCGTCTTGATCATGGAGGTGTGAACGGTTCACCAAACCGATCTCGTATGAGGGAGAACGGGCCAGTAAAAGTTTGGTCAAATTTGGGCTTTGGGCCAAGTTTAAGTGTCGTACAATTTGACCAACCTAGAGGCATAAACCTAGCTCCCAAAATCAGTCGAAATTGTTGCCTCGTTAATTTGCCCAATGACCCTTATTTTCTAAAATTTTCAACATAACCCTCTTCTTTATAATATCCAAAATAGAATTTTTTATGAGGTCGCAGGGCACCACCCCCACGACCCCAAACCATCATAACCAAATTTATTATAAGGCCGATGGGCCATAACTCCCCACCAGCCTAATTGGCCCTTTAAACAAATCGCACAATATCTATTTTCATGTCGACAGCCATAACCCCTGCCAAACCCTCAACCATTACGTATATATTTAAAATATTGTATATCGGGGTGGGCGGGCCACCGTCGGTGGACCCGACTCACACCATATCGCCCTGATCCATTATAATATTGTCGATACATACGCAGTGCCGATTGCCAATATATGCACCGATCGTCGATATATATATCAACGAAAACCCTTAAATTGCACTGATATATATGTCAACGTCCATACGCTGATCACTGATTTAATAGGCACCAATCAGGTCGATTGCCGATATTATATATGCCGATAATGCGGGAGGATTAGGGTCAGGCCGCCCAATGTGGACCCGACCCCATTAATATATAATTATTGTTATAAAAATATATATAGAGGGGCAAGATTTGATCCCCCGACGCCTGCTCATCTAAATTCCGAATTTACCATTATGCTAAACCGTTTCATTGGTAAATTTGCCGAAGTTCTTCTTTATAAACTCAGATTTTTACCAGTGCACGCAGTTCGAGGAGACAAAAGGCGAGCACAAATTTCGAGGCAGTTAATTAACATTTTAATGCAGGAACCATGAATTTTGCAGGAGGGCGAAATTTTCACTTTGTTAGAAGTTGACAAATTTTATATGGATTTTATACCTCTCATCATTGTGAGAGAAATGGTGTTGTCCGTTTCTCCATCAGAGTTATGCATTTTTTTTTTCATTTCCATAATGCACGTGGAACCATGATTTCAGCAAAAAACAGGGAGCAAAACCATGAGCCATGAAATTTTCCCAAAGAGGTAGAATTTTGCCATGTTGGAATATAGTCAAGTTTATACTTGTATTTCATGGTTTTCTGTAGGGATTGCAATGGCGAGATCAGATTTGTCATCTAAGTTGCAGATTTCTAGTCCATCCATGGAACAAAATCTTTGAGGAATCCTTGGGGAATCTAAAAGATTTCTTGAGCCCAAAATTCTCAACTTCTCAGAATTTGGATTTTGAATAGTCGATTCAGCACTACTTGATGCCACAAATCTAATGGTAGACTTAGATTTTTCATCCTCTCATTTCTTCTTCTCGAAACTTTTCTAAGTGCCAGTGTAGATGCCCACATTCATGTGCGAGCAGTCATCTTCATACGATCAATGCCTTGGGATCGAAGGTCCGAACAACTGCAATAGTGTCACATCCATTTTCTTCTGATGGCCCTTGGTTGTGAGGTATATGATGTGTTCATGTACTTCTTCTTTATGTATTATGCTACATAGATCCTTGATTGATGTTGATGCGGGATCTTGTTTATTACATGTTGTCATGATTCCTTGCTTGATTTGATGCGCAATCTTGTATGTGATGTACTTGTTGTCATAAATCATCAAGTTATGTTTTGAGATGCCTTGTTGTATGTTGCTGGGATACTCTTGTTATTGTCATACATGTTTTGTTTTTGAAATCCCTTTTATGCCATGTTGGCGAGATGTTCATCATGCATGTTTTTGTGTCATACTGATAGGAGTCTTTTGATTGAGAGTTCCAGTTGTGGACCATCTCTTAGAGCCACTCCTGCGTGAGGGAATCTTTCCTTATATGATCGTGACATCATCTCTTGTGTACATCACCATTATTGACAGCACTTAATGCAGCGACCTACACCATCTTGACACCGAGGCCTAGAGACGTAGTCCCTCCTAGACGAACTCCATTATCAACGGCTTATGTTTTTATGTTGCTGATGATTCTCATGTTCCTCTTCTTTATAACATGCACATGTATTCATTTATGTTTCTTTTAAAAATGCATTTTAACACATCACGAAAGTAAAAGGTCTTGGAAGGGTCCTTCATCACACCTGGACCTGGATCACAGAACCCGACAAGGGGAATGACAAAGGGAAGTAGATTATTGAAGTGGAGCCCAACGCCACTATTTCCACCATGAAGATCTAGGAGGAGGAACTTGAACATCCAGAGAAGGAGAAGAGCCTCTTCCACTCCCAGATGTGGGTAAAGGGTTCCCTGCTGTATTTCATTGTCGACAACAGGAGCCAAAAGAACCTCATTTTGGAAGAGGTTGTGAAGCGGTTGGGCTTCCCAACCATAGCACATCCATAATCGTACACCACAGAGTGGCTTTACCAAGGACGAGATCTTCCCGTGAGCCAGCAGTGTCACCTTCCATACAACATCAAGCCCTTCACGGATGAGGTATTATGTTATGTTGCTCCCCTTGATGTTTGTGATGTGTTATTACGCCAGCCATACTTATGGAAGCAACATGCTATGTATGTGTCAAGGCCTCGTGATGTTATTGTTATTTTGGTAAATAACTTGTATAGGATACCGGAGGTAGCACTGCATACTGTCATCTCTTTGGTTACTGTAGAACAATGCACTAAGCTCATTTCCAAAACCAGGAAATTTATTTTCCTAATGATACTCCTTCAGGGAAGGAAGAAGACGGTGGCCACAACCTCCAGACACGGCCCCTCTGCATGACAACAACAGATGGACAAGGTCATGGAGGAGTACGAGGACATCTTCACCTCCCCCACAGGGATACCTCTACACTGTCAGGTCAAGCACTCCATCAATCGGACCCAAGGTGTGTCGTTTCCCAATGGACGAATCTATGGGGTCTCCATTTTGGAGAAGGACGAAAGAAAGAGGCAGATTTAGGAGTTGCTGCAGAAAGCTCACATCAGTTTGAGTTCATTGCCCTGTGGGAGCTTGATCGTGTTAGTATAGAAGAAGGATGGGACTTGGAGACTTTGTATTGACTACTGGGTGTTGAACAAGAACACTATATGGAATAGGTACCCAATCCCATGGATAGATGACCTTCTGGACTAACTGAAGGGGGGAAAATATTTCAACAAGATTGACTTGAAGTTTGGCTATCACCAGGTACCAATCGAACCCTCTAATGTGTGGAAGACTAGCTTCAAAGCTAAGGAGGGCCTTTTCAAATGGTTGGTTATGCCTTCTGGGTTGACGAATGATCCTGCAACCTTCATGAGGTTGATGAATGACATCTTTCCGCCATTCACCAACTCATTTGTAGTGGTATACTTGGATGACATCCTAATCTTTAGCCAAAGTTGGGAAGAGCACCTCCACCACATTCGACATGTTCTCCAAACGCTGCAGCAACACAAGTTGTGTGCCAATTTGTAGAAATGCACTTTTGGCATGACCCAGGTTCAGTATTCGGGATACATTATTGATGAACTAGGGGTGCACGTGGATCCAGCCAAGATCCAAGTCATTTGGGATTGGCTAGCCCCAACCACTCTGACAGAGCTCTGTAGCTTTCTAGGTCTTGCCAATTTCTACTACAGGTTCATGTTAGGATTCTCTCATATCACTTGGCTCTTGTGTGAAGTCACCAATGGATGAGTGAAATCAAAATTCATTTGGTTTAAATCTCAACAAAAGACATTCACAGAGTTGAAACATCACCTCTGCTCTGCACCAATGCTCACTTTACCAGACTTGCAACAACCATTTGGGATCGAGATAGATGCCTTTGACTATGTTATTTGGGTAGTCCTTACTCAACAAGGGCATCTAGCGGCATATCATAGTGAGACACTTTCAGAAACAGTCTAGAAGTATCCCACTTATGACAAAGAGATGTATTCCATTGTGCAGGCTTGCTGACAATGGAAGCATTACATTTTGGGGAAGGAAACGGTCATCCACAAAGACCACTTTCATTGGGAATTTTGGGGTGGAGAAAACAATGGCAGTACCACAAAAGTATTTCTACTGGCTGAATCTTTAATAGGATGTCGGGATGTACATAAGATCCTGCATTGCCTGCGCTATTACCAAACCAGCCATCAAGAAGCAAGGCCTTTATACTCCACTGCCTACCTCTAGTTGACCTTGGGAATCCATCTCCATGGATTACATGTCAAGCCTTCCTTCTACTAAGTATGGCAACGACTGTGTTTTTGTGTTCGTCGACAGATTCTCGAAGATAACCATTCTGGCAGCCTGCAAGAAGAATATCACATAAGAAGCCACTGCTAAACTCTTCTTTGAATGAGTGTGGGTGCACATTGGGATCCCACAGTCTATCATCTAATATCAGGACAATAGGATCCTCAGTAAATTTTGGTCTAGTCTCTCATTGATGTTGGACACCAAGCTCACTAAGTCCACAAATTTCCATCCCCAAACTAATGACCAGATGGAGGTTATCAACAGGATGATCATACACATTCTGTGCATGTACAACTAAAAGCATCCACGCACATGGAATGAGAGACTTCCCTATGTCTAGCATAGCTATAACTGGGCTCTCCAGAACTCAACTCGCCACAGCCCTTTTTAGGTGGGCTTGGGATTCTAGCCACTCTGTCCCATTGATGTGGCCACACCATTTACAACTACTCAGGCAGATTCGACTCATATCTAGCCGGAAGTCGATAAGGCAAACAGGTCCATTGACCACATCGAACATAATGACCAGTAGGTCCATGACATTATGGAGAAATCAAATGCCAAGTACCAGCAGGGACATGATCAACATTAGGTGCCACACAAGTTTCGGGTGGGCTACAAATTATGGTTGCATTTGCAGAAGGAACGCCTTATTGGATCTTGTTGTAAACTCAAACCACTAAAATATGATCCTTAAAACATTACCAAGGCTATGGGTGAAAATGAATTTGAGCTTAGCCTTCCCACATTCCTTGGCCTCTACTCAGTGTTCAATGTGGACCACCTTTGACCATACTTCTCAACATTGATGGACACATCAGACACTATAGAATAACTCACACCTACATAGTTAAATTCAGATCACATGGAGCAAGACACAACTGATTAGATCATGGGCATGTAGATCAAGAACACTTTCTAGTAGAGGATCCAATTGTATCGACATGTCAAAGAAAGCCAACTCCTTCACCAGGGCAAGTGGCTCACTAGGGACCAAGTTCAGCATAATTTTCATCATCTCATGGAGGAACTCAATGCAATGGGGAACATTGCTCCTAAGGGGGGAGGAATCATCTAGATGGGTATTGGTTTCCACCCAGAAATTCCACCTGGACTCCCACAATTGTTTCTTTTAGTTTTTCAGTGTCCTTAATTGTAGCACAATTTACTATTTTTAGCAGTTTTTCGGGTCCTAAAATTTCAGAGCTATTTTGAGGCCCTAAATGACATTTTTTTGGCAATCTACGCCGAATAATGTTCTTCCTAAAATTGTCTTTTCTGTTGTAGTCCTCAAAGAGATCTTTCCAACAGGTTATCATGCATGTCAAATGGAGATAATATGACCAAGTCGCGACCCCAGGAATTTGGCTGTCCAACTCACACCAACGTGGCCGATAAACTCTTGATGTTATATCTTCTCAGTTTAGGGTTTTGGATGTTTAGAGTTTGCTCTTATTGTTCAAATAAAAAGGTCCTTGAGCCTCATTGTAACGTAATTTAGAGGCATGTAGCCGCCACATCTCCTCTCAGACATAAGCTACCATCACCCAAGCTAGTCTTACTTCCATATTGTTTGTAATCATATTTCAGTTTTTTGATATTAATGAAATGAAGTGTTATTTCTATTGCATCTTTGTATTTATGGTTATATCTATAATTCGTCATGTTTCTGTTTAAATCTGGATCAACGTGATATAATATACTGATAATGTTCTTTTATGTTTGATAGTGGCGTGTTGCTCCAGGTGTTTTTT
Source organism: Pinus taeda (assembly GCA_000404065.3). NCBI lineage: Eukaryota > Viridiplantae > Streptophyta > Pinopsida > Pinales > Pinaceae > Pinus > Pinus taeda. The sequence goes on along the minus strand of APFE031583422.1, from coordinate 62,360 downwards.
GTACATGCTTGCATTGCTTTGAAATGTTTTGGTGTGTGGTGAGCATGTGAAGCAATTGTTTCATAGTGAACTTTATTTTTGAATAACTTTTACTTGCATTTATTCTTGTTCATTTTTCCCACATTTTATCAATATTTACCAGTAGTCTTCGATCTCCTTGAGATTTTTGGAAGAATCACACATCACACTAAACAATCTTATCGAATATGGTGGTTGTATTCTAGTTATATATGAAGGAGCAATTGATCCTGTCACTCTAGAACATTCTAAAACAAGTGCAAAAGGCTTCATAAAATTTAATTTATGTTGAGAACAACAATCAACTAACAGAGCACTTAATGCAATCACCTACCAAGCTTCTAAAATAATGGATAGAAAAATGTGAGGCTAATTTCTGTTGAGAAAAAAAATCGACTAACTGAGCACTTAATGCAATCACCTACCCAAGATTCTGAAATGGTGGACAAAAAATTGTGAGGTTGATCACTATTCAATTATTCAATTATGGGGCTTACTCCTTTGCAATTGTTCAAAAGGCTTCATGTAATTTAATTTGTGTTGAGAACAACAGTCAACTAATGAAACACTTAATGTAATCACCTACCCAACCTTCTGAAATGGTGGACAGAAAAATGTGAGGCTAATTTGTGCTAAGAAAAAAATTCAACTAACTGGGCCCTTAATGAAATCACCTGCACAAGATTCTGGAATGGTGGATAGAAAAATGTGAGGTTGATTAGTATTCAATTATTCAATTATGGGGCTTACTCCTTTGCAATTGTTCATTGCATTTCTGCAGTATCGTTTGTTTTCCTTATTAACCAAGAATCCTAGTAGAGGTCTCCATACTCCCGTGGGAAGATGGATGTTGTTTACCCATATGCACTCCTCTCTATTTAAATCAAATACATTAACTAATTAATTATTAATATTTAATGAATAATTATTAATATTAATTATTAATAAATTTAGTTTTCTATGTATTTAACCACTAACCACTCTATAAGCATAAATTTTGAACTTGAAAACAAATATAAACTCCAAAGAAATTTGAAATTTACCTTACAAACAAATATAAACTTCAAGAAACTTGAAATTTTAAATTTACATGCAACAATATGACAAGTATTTCCTACTAGTTGTATATAATATCAATTTACATGCAAACAATATAAACGTCAAGAAACTTGAAATATGAAATTTACATGCAACGATATGACAAGTATTTCGTACTAGTTATATATAATATCCCACTATTTTCTACTAGTGTTTACCCATATGCACCCCCCTCTATTTAAATCAAATAAATTAATGAATTAATTATTAGTATTTAATTAATACTTTTTAATTATTATTACTTTTAGTTTTCTTTGTATTTAACCACTAACCACTCTATATGCATAAATTTTGAACTTGAAAAAAAATATAAACTCGAAGAAATTTGAAATTGAAATTACCTCCAATAATATGCCAAGTATTTGTTGAGATTAATGTAGAATTGGCTTAATAGAGTTAGAATTCAAATTGAAATCCAGTTTAGGATTTTGTTCTTGTTTTATAGGAGTCTGTTCAACTTCCCTAAATGTGCGCTTGTTATATATATTCCTCATGTAATGAATGGAAGGTAGAGAGCGTGTTCTGCAGAGGCAATCTTATAGGTGGTGTTTCACACCTGTAAGCTACTCAGGTGATTTAATAAAGTTTGATTCTATTTTGACATGGTATTATAACTACAGGGTTGAGGATGTCTGTAACCCTGAGTGGAGGCATAAATTTAACCGGTGCGTTTGGAGGGCGATCATCATGGTTTTAAAGGTGATAGTTGTGTCAATTTCACCTCTGGCCTTACGTGATTTTTTGTTTTGAGAATGGCGTGAGAGAGCCATTCTTGAATCACGCCGATCGTCTGCTACGTGGTTTTTTGTGGTGAAAAGGTTGCCATGGATACGTTTCGAGCTTCTACGTGAGGTGGATCTGTTTGGATGCCGATGAGGTGATCGATGGTCGTGGATGAGGAGATCTGCTCCTTGGGATTGATAGAGGCCGAATTGCTACTTGGGATCAAAGGATGGATAGCTTCGTGATTGAGAACAGTGCAAAGCTCCGTGATTGAGGACTACGCTATCTACTCTCTGCTCGACACAGTCACACTATTGTGCTACTTGCTGATTGGAAGTGCAGTTGTGGGTTTGAGTATTGGCCTCTGCTAGAAAGGCGAATCTAGAACTGCGAAGGGGAAGCCACTGGTGCATGGTAAGTTGCATGTGTGTTGAGTTGCTACCACAACGGAATCGTGGGGTTAGAGAGAACACACACAGTGAGCGTGAATGTCCTGCCAGATCAAGAGATTGACGAGAGTTGGGTAAAGAGCCCGCGCGATCTTAGACTGACTGTTGGAGGAGGCTGCACTACATTCTAGCACTACGTGGTTCAGGAGGCCGAGATCGCTTGAGACTGATATCCCTTCCTTGGAGAGATTTCCTGCTGCTTAGTATCATAGATATTGCATGTTGCAAACATCCCGCGGAGGAGAGTCCTTTGAGGGGGTCTTGATCCAGCATGGGGACGATCCAAAACATCGGGGTGAATTGGCGTGAATGTTTTTTTGCTATTGTTTGAATGTTTTTTTTCTACGTTGAATCCATGATCACCATGTGGTTGAGGCCATGGAGGAGGCCACAGGGGGTCGAAGCAGGCCACAGAAGTTTGCGTAATCCTATTTGATCGCTGTAATTGATAATCATCTACTATCGTGGCACAGTTGCCTCTCAGAATTAAAGTTTTTCTTTTAAAGAATAATTATCATTTTGATAATTAAAAAATATGGAGAGGATATTTACTTGATATAAAGAAAAAAAAGAAATGGGCTTGTTATTTGATAAAAGGGGGCGTATTTTTTTTTTCAAAAGGGAATTTGGAGTGATCAATTTTTTTTTTTAGATATAGGGTTTTTTTTTTAAGTTGCTGAGGTTGAATTTTTTTAATCAACATGAATAATCAATTAGCAGAATCTTACCTCAATGAAAACAACAAGATTGATGGATCCAATTACTTTGGTTGGAAATTCAAGCTGCAAACCCTGCTTGAGGGAAACAATGCATGGACAATTGTGAACAATGATGAAGTGAAGTTCAACCTCGTTGCAGTAGGAACAACAACAACAATCCAAGACTCGGATAAGCGGGAGACTAAGGCGAGAATTCTACTGAAATTGCAAGTCAAAGATTGCATTATTTCCCATATTCGTATTGCAAGATTGCACCAAAGATTTGGAAGATGCTCAAGGATATCTATGAGGTCAAGAACACCAATTTATTGTTATTCATGGATAGCAAGAGTCTCTCCATCAAGATGGAGGAGAATGAGACAATTTATCACTCATTTTGTGGATCAAGGAGCTCAAGAACAAGCTGGGTGACATTGGTGAAGCTGTGTTAGATACAGATTTTGTCATGATTACCATGAATGGTATGACCGACGAGTATCAGATGTTCATCACTGGGTTGAATGCAAGAGAAAAAACCCCTGTGTTTGAAGAATTGACTAGGATCCTCATGCAAGAGGAGGAAAGGCGACTGACTCATAAACCTCAGAGTTCAGATCTGACCTTAACAGTGAAGAAGAAGCCCTTCAGAGGAAAGCCAAATGCATCATAGAAGAGCAGTGTAGCCCCATAGAGAAAAATTTCCCCACCTCAAGTTACGTCTTTCAATAGAAATGACTCTATGACAAAATGTTTTTATTGTGGTAGAACTAGCCATATAGCAAGATATTGCATGAAGAAGAAGTTTGATGAAGGCTGGAAGAGACATTAACAACATGTAGATCATTTTGTTGATGAGGAACAGAGTTAGAACATCAGGCTGTTCATATATGACTCTATGCTTTTGGCTAAGGAGGATGAAGCAAATACTTGCTTTGTCAACTCAGGGGCATCCATCCACATGACAGGGAATAGAAAGTGGTTTGAATACTTCAAAGAAACCAACAGTGGAGAAAACATCTATCTTGGTGATGATAGAAGGTACCAAATCAAAGGTTATGCTAATATTCTTGTTGTCTTGCTTGATGGAAATATTAGACATATTCATAATGTGATGTATGTACCCGGGATAAAAAAGAATTTGATCTTGTTTCTACTATAATTGATTATAATCTCAAGGTAGAGTTTTATAAATCATATTGTGTTATTAAAGATCCATTGGATAATATGAAGCTTGTTGCATCAGCTATTCGTATGGGAGGATTGTACAATCTAAATGTCAAAAGCGCACCACATCAGGTGTTGACATAATCTCCCATGACTACAATGGACTTATGGCATCAAAGGTTCGGCCATATTAACTTCAATGATCTGTTGCTATTACAAAAAAGAGGTATGGTCGAAGGTCTTCTTTTTTTAAAACTTGTTCATATTGAATGTGATGCATGTGCACTGGAAAAGTTGCACAGAGATGAATTTCCTGTGAATGCTGATAGAAGGAAGAGAGATATACTTGAGACGGTACACACATATTTATGCAGGCCTATGCAGAGAAGATCATTAGGCAGTGCATATTATTTTTTATTGTTTATTGATGACTGTACTAGATTTACTTGTGTGTATTTGCTTAGGAAGAAGAGCCACACTTTTGAATACTTCAAGGAGTTTAGAAGTATGGTTGAAAAGTAGACAAGTAAAAGTATTAGGATTCTTCGCTTAGATCAAGGGGGAGAGTACAAGAAAGCTTGTGTACTCAAATAATGCAAAGATAATGGGATACAACAACAATTTACAGTACCCCACACTCCTCAACAAAATGGGGTTACAGAGAGGAAGAACAGAACCCTTGTGGAGTGTGCTTATAGTATGTTAAAAGGTAAGAATATTTCTAATGGGTTTTGGTCTGAATCAATTAATACTACAATATATCTAAAGAATAGGAGTCCAACAAGAAGTGTAAATTTCAAAACTTCTTTTGAAGCTTTATTTGGTTATAAGCCTAGAGTTAAGCATTTGAGAGTTTTTGGCAGTAAAGCCTTTGCCCATATCCCAAAGGAAGATGGGAAGAAACAGGATTCAAAGGCCATCAAATGTATTTTTGTTGGGTATTGTACAAAATTTAAGGCTTACTAATTGTTTAATCCCTCTACAAATATTTTTTTTGTGAGTAGAGATGTAGTGTTTCATGAGCAGGTTAATGATGGAAGCCATGAGAGTGCTAATGAAGATTGGCATGTGCCATTTTTGGTGGAAGAAGGAAGTGATGAATCAGGTGATAGTAATGAGCAGATGCAGCAACAACAGGAAGGGAAAGAAGATGATGTAGCTGTCAAGAAAAGTCTAGAAAATGATGATCAGACAAGTTTTGAAGCTACCCCACCACTCAGGAGATCAGGTAATAAAGTTCAGTTGCCAACAAGATATAGGGAAAATGCTTTTATAACTAGCATGATGAATGTTGTTGAACCCTCTAGTTATAAAGAGGCTAGTCAATATAATGAATGGAGGGCCGCTATGGAAGAGGAATATGAATCAATTCTCAAAAAAAAAAAAAACTTGGGATTTAGTTAAACTACCTAAAGGAAAACAACCCATAGGATGCAAATGGTTGTATAAGCCTAAATTCAAAGCAGATGGGAGAATTGATAAGTATAAAGCTAGGCTAGTTGCAAAGGGGTATTCGCAGCAAGAAGGCATAGATTATGATGAAACATTTGCCCATGTAGCTAAACTAAACACAATCAGAATTATAATTTCTTTAGCTACCAAAAACCATTGGATTATTCATGAGCTAGATGTTAAATATGCATTTTTAAATGGGGCCTTAAAAGAAGAAGTCTACTTAGTGCAACCTGAGGGGTTTGTCAAATAGGGTGAAGAACATTTAGTTTGCATATTGAAGAAAGCGTTGTATGGACTAAAGTAGGCACCCAGGTCATGGTATGACAAAATGGATTCATTTTTCCTGCAACATGATTATAAAAGAAGCAATAATGACCCTAATCTTTATACCGTGTTTGATAAAGAGGGAAGGATTGTTTTGATTTCTTTATATGTAGATGATCTAATCATTACAGGGAATGCTGAAGTAGATGTCAAAAGTCTTTGAGATGAAAAACTATGGATACCTACATTACTGTTTGGGTTTGGAAGTATGGAAGGACTCTAGACAAACTTTTCTTTCAAAAAGTAAGTATGTCAGGAGCTTACTGGTAAAGTTCAGAATGGATCAGTGCAAACCTACAACAATACCTTTACAAAAAAATTTAAAACTTTAGAATGATGTTGGATCTAAGGAGGTATATGCAACGTTGTATAGACAACTGGTTGGGACTCTAATCTACTTGACTACAACTAGGCCTGATTTGGCTTATGCAACCAGTGAATTGAGCCAATTTATGTCAAATCCCCTTGAGAGCCATCGGGTTGTACCAAAAGGTGTTTTAAGGTATCTCTAGGGAACCTTAGATTTTGGTATTGTTTATACTGATTCTTGTGATGTTAGATTGACAGGTTTTTCAGACAAATGTAGATGATTGAGGTCATCACATGGAGCAACAAAAAGCAAAATACAATATCCTTGTCTTCTGCAGAAGTTGAATATCAAGTTATGTGTGCAACAACATGTGAAGCAAATCATCAAATGCAACAACTAGAGCTCCATCAAACTTGGAAATAATCTAGTATTTCATAATAACACAAAGCATATCAATACACAGTTCCATTTCGTTAGGGAGAAAGTTCAGTCAAAAGAAGTTCATATTGAATATTGTAATAGTTGTGACAATGTTGCTAATATTTTTACCAAACCTCTTGGTATAATCAAATTTGAGTTGTTTGGGGAAGTGTTAGGAATATCTGTGAATCCATTTATCGATTAAGGGGGAGTGTTGAGATTAATGTAGAACTGGCTTAATAGAGTAACAGTTCAAACATAAACCTAGTTTAGGATTTTTTTCCTCTTTTCTAGGAGTCTGTTCAACTTCCCTAAAAGTTTGTTTGTTATATATATTCCTCATGTAATGAATGGAAGGTAGAGAGTGTGTTGTAGAGGCAGTATTACAGGTGGTGTTGCACACCTATAAGCTGCTCAAGTGATTTGATAAAATTTGATTCGTATTTTGACAGTATTTCCTACTAGTTGTATATAATTTCCCAGTATTTCCTACAAGTTGTATATAATTTCCCACGAATTGTATATCCCTATATTTATTAGTGTTGGAGTGCTTATAATTTATTCGTGTGGGAGTGTGGGAGAGCTTGTTGCCCCTATTCTCAACTACATTTATCACAAAGTCCATTCTATGATGGTTATCAACTCATGGAATTACTCACTGGTTGTATATCCCAAACCCATTCTATAATTTATTCCTGTTGAAGTGTTTATAATTTATTTGTGTGGTAGCGTTGCCTAGCTTACTTATTAACTCCATTTATTACAGTGTCCATTCTACGCTAGTTATTACCGGCAGGGGCTCCCGGTTGCATGCAGACCTTGTTTTTATAACTCCATTCTTGCATTTATGTTTTAGTTTCTATATGAGGAAAAGCCCATAGATATTTTCCAATGTCGAGTAAAATTCTCATCCCAACGATGTTCTGGAATGCTGTGTTTTTCAATATCCACTAGATTCCCTCCTTTAAGTTGATAACCTTTATCCTTGTGTTTTGGATACATGTATGTTATCTAGAGTGAAAGTGGAAGCGAAAGTAGGCTTTTATAATACAAAAGGCTTTATAATTTCCAAAAGATAAATTCTTGACTTCTTATGCCTATAGGTGGGCATTTATGTTTCACGCATATCTATGAAGTATCACAACACATCACCATAGATTGATGATTTTGTTGTACACTAGTTCAGGGTCATGCTTTTATGTGTATATAGCCAACTCTTTTCAAGATTATAGATTAGGTTCTTTGGCCTTGGGCCCATATTAATTATATAATCCTTTACTATCACAAATAGTGGTTTGTACTATTTGGTTATCTCTAATTTCAGAATTTTGTATATAACTGTGATTGAGATTTGTCTATAACTAATTTCTATTATCTTTATTGTTGAAAATATACCCCATTTTCCTCATTTGACTTTCTATTAAACTATATATCTAGTATATATATATATATAGATATAAATTGAGTGTTTCATTCCCCTTTTGTTCCATGTTCCTAAAGATATTAAGCTACTTATTTTAATAATCCCAAATATAAAATTTCAAAGGCCTGAGTAGGTATGGTTATTTTTTTATGTTGTTGGTTATTTTTATTTATGAGAGACACACCATTTGACATAGTTTCGGTATTTCTCACTAATTATTATCTTCAACATAATTATTGAAAGTGACTAAAGACTTCATAGAAATTATTAAGTTCTTTACAAAAATATCACAACAATTAAATTCAATTAATTGTCTTGTATAACGTTTTATCTTCAACATAATTATTGAAAGTGACTAAAAACTTCATAGAAATTATTATGTTATTTACAAAAATATCACAACCATTAAATTCAATTAATTGTCTTGTATAACGTTTTAGATCATTATTCCTGTAACAAGACCGAGAGTATACCAGTTAAATATAACATACATATCTTTTGATAATCACTCCATCTACTTTGTCATATTCACAAACAAAATGGGTCATTTAAGATTCGTTTATTCGTTTAAAAGTATGTTAAAAGTATGTTTAACTATTCCATGACTGCTTACCTAAAAGAGGTTATCCCTTTTTACTTATACAGACCATCCATTTGCTTTGATTAATTTTTATCTTTCCATTTTCTATGTTTTTTTACTCTGGAACAACCTAGCTCAGGTCAACTTTTGACTATAGCTAAGATACAATTATATAAGTACTCTCGTAAGGTTACAAAGATATCACCAACAATATTTTTACTTCTGCATATATATTATATATGATCTACTATACTTTTCTAGAATGTCGTAATTAAATAGATCCTTTAGGTAACTGTGTATACTAAATCTCTTTCCCACGTTATAACATAAGCTCAGCTTATATGCATTCCATTCTGTCACGCCCCCAAGTCTACGGTAGTCTTCCAACCGTGCCGACGAGGTGCGGCACCACCCCAATTTTTCTTTTTAACAATACTTAAGTGTGCGGACTACGCCTAATTCACAACCGATACTTAGTTTGTTCTTCGCAACCAAGTAAAATGCATTTATCCTTTATACTTAATGAAAGCCCATACTTCATTCATTAACCATCGCAATTATAAAACAAGAACATCAACAATTGCACAAGTATAAAGGGGATGGGCAACTCCCCGTAACGTGAGTCTGCCCAACCGTTTATTAAGAATATCAGTTTTTACATACAAGTGTGCCTGGCAGAATCCAAGGCCAACACTTAACCAATTTTACAATCAAGGCATAAAACAGCCTTTACAATACATGTGCCAACCTCTTACGGTAGGAGGGTGCTCACCCGAGACACTAAGAACTCCACTGCTAAGTCCTGCACAAATCCACCTCAAAACCGCACTCTTGTCGACCTACACCTGATGTCCGGCAAAACTACGCACCTCACAAGTGGAGCGCATGAGATATGCGCACTCCACTTTTCTGCACCTCCTTTTACCCTTTATCCAATGCATAGTAGAAAGTGCGAGCTACTTGAGTGCCCCAAAATGAACGCTTGAACGCCATGTTTATACGCTCCAAACGATGGTTGAGTGTGGGGGTGGTTGCCCCTTGGCCGACCCCTAAACTTCCATGAAAACGCCCCAAACTCTCCGCAGGGCCGTCGGCTTTGCCATTGGCAAGCCCCTCCTCCATGTCGTATAAGTTATCTTGAACGCTTCACCATTTTTTCACAAGTGTCGTTCGTTGTTTTGTCTTTCGTCGCATGGTCGTTCACGGTTTCGTCGCATTTTCTGCGATGAACCGTCGCACCGCATGCCCGCCCGCGCTTCGGGCGCACCCGCCCGGTGCTTGCCCGCCTGGGCGCCCGTCGCACAATTCCTAGGGTGGTACATCCTCCTCCACCTGAAGTCGTTGTCGTCCTCGACAACATCCCAACTCTAAGCATCAATCCATGATGTCGACTCCCCTCACATGTGGCAACCATCCTGCAACATATGTAGGCCTCCATCTCCACCATGTCTCATTTAAGTGACCAACTGTCACCAAGATAGTCCATACCAAGTATGTCAATGATGTCCACGATCATCGACCACCCGCTACAATCTCTCCATGCTGCTCTCTCCCATGAAAGGCAGATGCTTTCAATCATCAAGCTACATGTCCACTGCAACAAAGTGTCCACTCCATCATGTGCATCATATCCATCATGTGCAAACTGCCCATGATATATCAACAAGTGTTAACACATCAAGATTGTGTGCCAACATCTCATCTCAACAATCAGAAGTCCTCTCAATCCATGACAATCAACCATCATGTCACAATCTCCACATGCTACTCCATCGTGGAAGGTTGGCCCCTCCATATTAAGCTACATGCTTACTGCAACATATCATGTTGACCTCATCATGTGTCGTTCCCATGTGAGCTGCTGCCATGATACTCCAACACAATGCCAACATATCTCTACTCACTGACATCCCCCATGCCTTGAACTAGTTGGGTAGCTAGTCCAACCATCACATCCAAATCATGAGAGTGAACATCCTCATGCCACCATCAGTTGTTCCTCAAAGCATCCCTGTCACATCCTGAACTCGATCAAGAATCCATCCATAAGTAAACCATGCTCAGGTCCATGAAGTAGTCCTCATCCCATCTGCAACATGTCCATGATGTTTGGGTACCAATGTGCTATATGAAGTCAGCCACATCAATCCCAACATCATCCATAAGTGTGCCTCCTCCATATGAAGAGACCATCTCATCAAAGTCCAACTCTTGGTTTGCCACATCCATGCCCATGAAGCTACCTCCATCACATCTGCAATGTGCCATCCCTCAGGTCATCCAAGTCCTCTAAGACAACACTTCTCCATCAAATGTCAAGTCAAGTGTTTCAAGAGAGCACCTCATCATCAAGTCAAGTGCCTCAAGAGAACACCTTTCTCATGTATCCATGTGCTGCCCATGATCAAAGATCAATCAGCTCCCATGTGTAAAGTAGTTGAGTCTCGACTCAACCCATGCCCAAGTGTAGCCACCAAGGCACCATCATCATCGTAACTCCATCACCTCAAAGTGTCTCATACCGATCATCCACATCAAGTCACTCTTTCAAGCCATGCCCATACATGGGGTTTGAAAGTGTGCATCCCATACTGAACCAAAGACTCTACCCTCAGCTCCTCAATGCATCAGATCCTCTAAGTCCACCATATATGAAGTCTCCTAGAAGTCACAAAAATCTCATGTCATCATGAGCTCCATAAGCCATCCTCAACCAACACTCTAGCAAGCATACAAGTCTCCACCAAAAGGTCTCTACAAGATGCCTCAGCTCTCCATGTAGTAAGAATGCTCCATAGGTTGCTCACAACTCCATCCAATGTCCATGGCTTTGTTGCACAAGAGTGTACAACATCTCCATAGTCTCATAGGTAATAAGTCTCCATGTCACATAAGCACATCCATATGCTCAACATCCATGCCTGGTTACACCTCATTGGATGTCCATAAGTGACATCTCCATAAGTGCACCTGCAATATGTCCCTGCATAAGACTGCCATGCTCCATGTCTCCAACCTGATGTCCATGACTAAGTTGTCCATGTAGTCCAACCAGGTAGACTCATCACAACCATCGGTCATCCCTATCCAAGCTGCCATCTTCGGTTTAGTGAACTCAGTCACCAACCATATCATCATGTCATGTCATGAGTTTCCTTCATCATAGCTCCTCCACCAAAGTGTCCATCAAGACTATCTCTTGGTCTCGGCCATGAGAAGTCCACCCAAAACATCATTATCACATGAGTCTCTCCATCATAGCTCCTCCACCAAAGTGTCCATCAAGACTATCTCTTGGTCTCGGCCATGAGAAGTCCACCCAAGAGTGTTCCCTTCGAACTGTCCATGGGTCATGCCGGGCACTTAGCCATGTGGCTAAAGCATGACCCACTCATCCACAACGATCATCAAGTTTCACCCTTGTCATGGGTCTTTGTACCTTCTCCCACAAGGTCACAACCAACCCCAAAAAGTCCTGCAAACATCAACAATCCTTGCTCCTCCATACAAGGTCTCACCATAAACATCCATGGTAAGATGTCTCCTAGCATTGCCAAACTGGCTTTGCCCTTCCCTGCACATGGTCCATCTACCAAATGCTCAAATGAAACACATGTATCAATATTACTTACATCACCATGATGATCATCATGAGGTTCCTCCATGAGAGTACCCTCATCCATACATGTCTGCAATATGCCCGATCCTGGTTCAGCTTGATCAAGCTCAAGTTCATCCTCCATCATGGTCATGTCTGCAACATCTTCAATGATCAAGGCTTCCTCTTCCTTATCACATTCGGCAGCTTCCTCCTTATGAGCCAAAGATATAGAATGCTTCTTCTCAAGAGTTAGCACTTCCCATTTCTTTCGAATCACTCCCTGTCTTGTCTTCAATTCCTTGGATTCCGCTTCAAACAAGTCCACTTGCTTCACAAGTTGATAGGCTTCGTCCCTATTTCCATCAGAAATTCCTTCCTTGACCAAGACACGAAGAGCATCCCTTGCTTTGAACATAACCTTGTCCCATTCTGCAAGCCTTCGTTCAACCTCTCTTGATTCTTCAAGTAGACTCCCTTCAAGTTCCTTGAAGGTTGAAAAACCCGTCTCTTGCAAGATAGACATCCTTGACTCTTCACCGTTACGAGCAACCCTGCTCAAACCAGCTCAACCAAGATCTGATACCAACTGTCACGCCCCCAAGCCTACGGTAGTCTTCCAACCGTGCCGGCGAGGTGCGGCACCACCCCACTTTTTCTTTTTAACAATACTTAAGTGTGCGGACTACGCCTAATTCACAACCGATACTTAGTTTGTTCTTCGCAACCAAGTAAAATGCATTTATCCTTTATACTTAATGAAAGTCCATACTCATTCATTATCTGTCAGCAATTATAAACAAAAAATCAACAATTGCACAAGTATAAAGGGGAGGGGCAACTCCCCGTAACGTGAGTCTGCCCAACCGTTTATTAAGAATATCAGTTTTTACATACAAGTGTGCCTGGCAGAATCCAAGGCCAACACTTAACCAATTTTACAATCAAGGCATAGAACAGCCTTTACAATACATGTGCCAACCTCTTACGGTAGGAGGGTGCTCACCCAAGACACCAAGAACTCCACCGCTAAGTCCTGCACAAATCCACCTCAAAACCGCACTCTTGTCGACCTACACCTGATGTCCGGCAAAACTGTGCACCTCACAAGTGGAGCGCATGAGATATGCGCACTCCACTTTTCTGCACCTCCTTTTACCCCTTATCCAATGCGTAGTAGAAAGTACGAGTTGCTTGAGTGCACCAAAATGAACGCTTGAACGCCATGTTTATACGCTCCAAATGATGGTTGAGTGTGGGGGTGGTCGCCCCTTGGCCAACCCCCAAACTTCCATGAAAACGCCCCGAACTCTTTGCACGGCCGTCGGCTTTGCCATTGGCAAGCCCCTCCTCCATGACGTATAAGTTATCTTGAACGCTTCACCATTTTTTCACAAGTTTCGTTCGTTGTTTTGTCTTTCGTCGCATGGTCGTTCACGGTTTCGTCGCATTTTCTGCGATAAACCGTCGCACCGCACGCCCGCCCGCACTTCGTGCGCGCCCGCCCGAGCGCCCGTCGCACAATTCCTATGATGGTACACATTCTCATCATTCATATTTGAGTAATAATTCTACGTGAGGTCATACATTTCCTACCCTTTGTATAGTTCAGAGTTTAATCTCTCTACCTCAATGTGTTCCAATAGGAAGGGAATAAATAGCTATGCACAATTGTATCACAATGCTATGTCACTATTTTTATATCACATTTAATATCATAATCAAATTATGATATCTTCCCATGCATACTATTGTATTTGTTACCTATATCATACAACTTATAACTATAATATGCACTTTGTTATTCCATCACTATTGAAGTAATATTTATCGCTCGACACAAATTGAGAATTTGTAATCTAATAATCTTACTATAGCCAATGTTAAATAGTTCAGATAAGAATACTTCATCGAAATTGTTACTTAAAATGAGACTTCCTTTAACCAACATAACTAAATACACGCATTCTACATTTATTTTATCTAATAATTGCACATCACTACTCAAATCTCATATTCCACCCAATTATGAACTATTTCTAATAGTTTTTCTGAGTTAAGAACTTCTAGCGTCCTTGAATTCTACAACCTTCAATTTTTTAGTGGTTTTTGTTTATAAATTCTTCTTCCTAGAAGATTTTAGTGGTGTCTTATTTTAAGCTTTGTCAACATTTTGTTTAGGTCTTTTTGTTTTAGTTTATTCTAAAAAGATACTTTTCTTTTTCTTTAAAACACATTTTTCTCTCCCACGATGCTTTATTCCATTCCACTCAGTGTTTCTCTCCAACTAAATAATTATCATAATCATTCTCTCCCATTATGTTAATTTAATTTTTTTTATTTTTCTCCTAGGGATTTTTAGGAGACTTTTAGGGAAGACCCCTCATGTGGACTCCACCACCAACATCTTTTTCTAAGATAACAAAAAGTATTTTAAACTCTAGTGCACATTCTTGAATATTTCCAAGCATTTTACTTTTTAATTTAAATAATAATAAAATACTTTACATCACCAGATAAATATCTCTGTCTTCCATTTTCATTAAATCCAATAATAATTCAATGTCTAAAAGTAGCAAATGTTTAAAAAATAACACCATAGGGACACTACAAATATAACTATTTTTTCTAAGGTATTAATATACCTAATAGTATTTAAATGTAAAATATGTGTAGATTTCTTAAATTAATTTAACTAAATATCGATGTATCAATTACAATTTTATTTGTTCTTATCATCACGTCCATATGTATATATTTTGGATATAGTCAATAATTTATCATTTTCATCAAATCATGATTTCTTTTTTTAACAAGAATCGCTGATATTTATTAAGAAGAAAGGTTGGGCCTGAGCCAAACAACCCCTATACATTAGGCTTTAGCTGTATGTTCTTAGCGATTCAAAATTGGTAAAATTTGGCTTTATCCATTTGGCCTTCATCAATACAGTTGATTTACTTAGAGATCCATGATTAGCGCTTCGGGACCTAAGTATACACGGGAGACATCTAAAGATCATGTTCAACTTTTCTTTGGCAGGATAAGGCGAGCTTGACATTGCCAATATCGATTCCAGTAGCTCGTCAAACTCAATTCTATGCTTATGAAAATGTTGCTGAGCCAATTCATTATCTTACTGTTTGAGAGTTATATGCTTGAGTGATGATCATGCTAACTGTGTCTAGTCTGTTGGAAGGTTCTTTTTATGTTGTTGTAGCAACGATGAGTCATTGTTGTGCATCATCTATGATCCTCATCATTTAATGAGTGTTTGTCAACATGTAACAAGGCCATGTATCAGCATCAGTCTTCAGCGCTCAGATGGATTTCGGACGTATGCTTCATACGCCAAGCTTTGGGCATTCATGGAGACAGAGACATGAGATTAACATTGGATGTTGTGACCTTGCATTGCTAGTCTTCTCTGTTAAGGGATTGGATGCCCTTTTGTTGCTTCATCATTCTTTGACAGAAAGCCTTGAGCTAATAGATATCCCTTATTTGCCATTATGTCAGCTTCCTTTTTCAGAGTTCGAAGGATATGGTAGAATGAACAGTTAGTGAAATTCTAAAGTATATTTCTTAGGCTTTCAAGGGCCTTGTTGAGTGCTGAGCTATTGAGTTAATTGGCATTGTTTAGAATTTTTATCAAGATTTCCAAATCCCCAAAGACTTGAAGGTTTTACCCTCTGTTCCCTTGGGCTCGCTGACATGCTTTGAGCAGTCCTAGAATCTCGGCCAGGCTATTAGTTCTATGTCCTAGGCCCCAACTGAAGTTGTACTTTTTATGCCCGTCTGAAGAGTAGATTACTCACCATGCCCCTGATATCCCCGAGTTTCCTTTGGAGACTCCGTCGAAGAATATCGATACTTTGCCCTAATTTTTCCACCACTTTTGAAAGTCTGACTCAAAGATTCAAAGCTGCCACTCTGGGTTGAGGCAAGGCTGGGAGGGGTTATTTTTATTATTGGCCTGCCCCAAGGATTCACATACCTATTTGATCTTCTCGGGGAGGAGAGAATTCTCTGACTTATGATGACTATTTTTGTGTGTTTCTAGTAGCAGAGATTTTTCTTTGGTTGTCACTACATTGGTGGATTGTAATATGTTGTTGAAGATGGCCTCGTTCCTAGCTAACTGAATTCCCAAGCAAATGTATTTTGGAATTTCATACCAGATTTTGGCCCATGTTGATTTTCTCTTCAGAGTCTGGGGATAACACTCTTTCCATGAGACAAAGAGGCTAACTACTAAAAGCTACGATGGAATTTGGGTGTTGAGCCCCATCATTGCTTGCAACCGTACTTATTGAGTGAAGGGGCATTCGTTGAACAAATGTTCAATCGTTTCCTGAGCCAAGAAGTAGAGAGGGAATCTATAGGGACCTATAATTCCACGTTTCTCTAAATTATCTCCACTAAGGACCCTTCTGTGCATGAGAATATAGTAGAAGAAATTGATTTTTGGGAGACCAAAGGGGTCCCAAACATGCTTCCAAAGTGTTGTAGAGTGGATGTGAGGTTGTTGTTCTTGCAGAGATGGAAAGCCCTACACTACTGAGTAAGCTCCGGTCTTCCCCCAGCCCCACTTGTCCCTCGAATGGAGATGCATAGGATCCAGACCAAAGAGCTTAGCTTCAAAGAGGTGAAGTTGAGGGAGCATCAAGTTAGGGGGGCGATGGAGAGCGCAATTGCTCCAGTTCCCTATGGAGTCCCAAGAGCATATATCAGCAAGTTTGTGAACACCTTTTTCGATGAGCCATTCACGCAAATTTGCAATTTCAGGGGAAAATTTTAGAGGTTGGAGGCCCATTATCTTGTCTTCCCACAATCCAATTCTTTAAAGAACTCCCAGTCTCGACTGCAAATCTTCCATAGCATGGTTCCTTTGTAGGAAGCTCCTTCATCCATATTATTTATTGAGATTATGTGCAGATACTTTTTAATTAGAACTTGGCTTACATGATGTCTTTGAGTTGTGAACATTTTCCAGAGGAGCTTGCCTCCCAAAGCCAGATTGGCCATCCTGGGATCTCTTACCTATAGTCTGCCTTCAGATATTGGCCTTTTCACTATGTTCAAGCTTACAAGGTGAAATATTTTTTGGCTCCCCTTTCCTCCTTGCCGTAGGAATTTCAAATCAACTTAGATAGTTCTTTAGTAATCATTTTTGGAGCTAAAAGAAATGAAGCCTGGTAGATAGGAAGGGAGGAGAGAACAGATTTAACAAGAATGAGCTTCCCGGCTGTGGTAAGCCACTACCCGCCCCATGAAGTTATTTTTTCCCTTAATTTTGTTGATAATTTCCATACAATAAGGGGCTTTGTTGGTTCCCAGTGTCAAAGGTAGTATTAGGTACTTGAGTTTTTCCCAAGAGACGTAGCCTGTGAATCCCAGGGCTTAGGCTATCCTGAGATTGTTTGCTGGTCTATTGCCCCGCCATACACAACGCTTTTTCTCTTGTTGACCATAGCTCCAAAGACTTTGCAGAAGCTTTGGATTACTTCATTGAAGGCCCTAGAAATTTTAATGGAGGCTCCTCCCACAAAGATAAAGTCATCTATGAACAAGGCCCGATTCATTGGCATTATTCCATTTATTACCCTAATACCTAGAAGTGACCCATTGAGCTTCTCTGCTGTAAGCTTTCATCTCAGGGAATCTTCCATTAGAATGTATAAGAAGGGGGAAAGTGGGCAGCCTTGCCTAATGCCCCTTGAAACTTTGAAGTAGTTTTTGGCCTCGCATTTACAAGAGGGCCTACCCAAGGTTCTCAAATACATACTTTAATCAATTTTATAAAATCACAATTGAAGCCAAATGTAGAAAGAACTTGGAGGAGGAAAGAGTGCCTTACTCGGTCAAAGGAGTTCACTATGTCTAGCTTAATAAGCATACCTTGCTCTTTGTGTTGATGGTTAGAATGGATGATTTCCTGCACAAGTATCACGTTATCCAGGATATGCCTACCTTTGACAAATCCACCTTGGTTGGTAGAGATGAATTTTTCTAGCAGCGGATTTATTCTATTTGAAAGTAACTTGGCGGGTATTTTGTAGGACGCATTACATAACGAGATTGGCCTAAAGCACTCGAACACCACTGGGTTCGATTCTTTAGGGATTAGAGCTAGGAAAGTGGCATTTGTGCTTCCTCCCATTTTGGCTTTTTGGAGGAAGCCTTTGATCATTCGATAAAATCATCCTTGATGGTGTCCCAGAAGATTCTATAAAAGTGGATGGAGAACCCATTGGGTCCTGGAGCTTTGTCTGCTTCCATCTTCCATATGACATTTCTGATTTCGTCTTCAATGAAGGGCTTCAGGAGTATTGAGTTATCCTCCTTGTTAACTAGTCTTGGAATGTGCTTGAGGAAGTCTTGTGATTCCTCATCATCATATGCACCTTCTTCTTTGTACGATTGCTAGAAGTGAGAGGTTGCAGCCTCTTTTATTAGTTTTATGCCTTTAAGAACAGCCCCATTCGGTGAGGTGATTTCAACAATGTGGTTTCTAGAAAGTCGAGTTCAATTTTGCTTGTGAGAGAAGGCTGAGTCTTTCTCTCTAGACACAAGCCAGAAATTGCTAGATTTGAGTCTCAAGGATTCTTCCTCCTCTCTGAATGACCGGAGAGTGTTGAGTTGGAGTTCTTGCTCGATCTAAATTTCGGAGTAGGTGATGTCTTGCAGCTCTAGGCCCCTTTGCAAATCAAGCATCTGCTTTATGTTCTATTTTCTATGACTAGTGGGAGAGTGTGGGATTTTTTATCCATTCTTTCAAGGTTGTTTTGGTGACCTTTAGCTTTTTCTCCCACACATAATTGGGTGATCCATGAACATGGATGGACCAGGCCTTCTTTACCATATCCATAAATCCTTCTCTGTCTGTTCAGAGAGGGTTGAACCATAAGGGGATTGGCCCCAAATTTTCCTCTTCTTCCAATAGAAGAAGAATGGGTTTATGATTTGAAGTCAACTTTGGGAGACCTTTTGTGGAAATGATCTTCTTTTTAGAGAGGAAGGTGCTCTAGAGTAGGAATTTGTCTAATTGGGTTGAAATGTTCTCCGCCCCAACTCTGTTATTTGTCCATGTGTAAATTCATGTTTTTGGCTTAAAGTCCAATATATCCCATTGTTAAATAAGTTCTATGATGAAGGGAAGGAATTGGTCCTTGCTGTTGATTCCTCCTCTTTTTTCCTTTGGGTCAAGGATTAGATTGAAGTCTCCTGCTAGAATTATATTCTTGAGGGAGTAAGCTTTAATGAAGTCAGTTAGGGTTTGCCAGCAATCTTTCTTTTCTGCATAGAGGACAGGTACATAAAGATTAAAGAGAGAAAATATAATATTACTAGGAAGGTGCCAGAGTTCAGTGTAAATCTAGCGCTACATCTGAAAGGAACTCTCAAGTTGAAACTTGTCTTCCTCCCAGAGAGTGGCAAGCCCACTGCATGTATTCCTTGCACTTACTGCTTTTCTGACTATTTTTTTTCCATTTTACTTTGCTGAGATCTAGAAGGGCTTCCCCTTCTATTTTAGTCTCTTGGAGAATGATGATGTCTGGAAATTCTCATTCTAATAGGTTCTTGAATACTTCAGCTTTTGAGAGATTCCCCAGTCCTCTAAAATTCCAAGAGACTAATCACATTATTTACTAGCAGAGAGAGGGGCAGTACCTCCCTTGGGAGGCCTGGTTCTAGTATTTATGATGATGGACATCTCAATTGTGGGCTGGCTACCTTGTTTTTTTTGTCTCTTTGCCTCTTCTTCTCTAGGCTCTCTGTGAGATTTCCTCCCCACCCTTTTCAAAGGCCTCTTAGTTGTCTCATCTTCCTAGGATTGCGAGATCTATGGAGTATTCTTCCTTTTCATATTTCCATAGGTTGGGGAGAAAGAGACACCTTTTGAAATTCTAGTTTGGAGAGGGCATGTTTCCTCCTGACTTTGTCTTCTTCCATGATGACGGCCTACCGTTCAACCCCTTTATCTCTTGTATCTGGGTGTTTTTTTGGTGTACTGAGTATATCAAAGGGATTGGTGGGTATCTCGATTGTTGGAGGGATTGTGCTCCCCTGCACTTGGACTATGGGAGGAGCACCACTCCCCGTGGACACCACTTTCCCCTTGTTTCTGTTGTTCTGATTAGTTCTTCATGGTTTCTAGACTTGAGTCCATTGATCTCCTTTTGCATTCTCGGCCCCCTCCTCTGATTTCTTGTTACAGTGCCTGGGAAAGTGCCCATAGCCATGGCAATGCCGACATTTAAATGGGAGTTTCTCATAATGTAGCACCTGTATGTGAGACCAGTCAGCCACTGCGATTTTGATTGCTTCAAGAAGACCTTCCTCTAGGTCAACTTCTACACAAATTCTCGCATAGGAGTATTGGTCCCTCCTTTCTTCTCAATCGATGTATTTGCCAAGTTTATTGCCTATGGTTTCTAAAGATTTGGGGTTCCAACAATGTAGAGGTAAATGAGGCAAGCGCACCCAAACAGGGATAGCCAAGGGCACATCCTGTGTCGGATGGAAGTCTGGAGTCCATTGATTCAAGTACAAATCCTGAGACTGCATGAAATATGGGCCATTTCTAAATATGATGTCCTGTCTTCTATCGCTTCAAATATGAATACAAAGAAGCCTTTACCGACCAACTGAATTTTGATTCATTCCTTGACAAGAAATCGCTAGTTCCTTTGCACCCAGGCATCTATAGCTTTAGGCGAGTGTCATAGCCGAGTGAAATGTCCAATAAGCCCTCTTTCTGCTAGATTCAATGCCACTTTGCAGGGTCCTTCAGTCGCCAGTGCAACTGTGGCAACATATTCCATTCTTTTGACAAATGTTTGCTCATTTTCGGTTACTGGCCGTTTATTGCCTGCCACTACCAGATCCGGGAATGCAGTTAGGGGAGGATCCAGTTTGTGGCCCCCTCCTAGGGCCATGTCGTTAGAGCTACATGCAGTCTCTTGTTGTGTGCTCCTCTGGCTCATGCAGAGCTCTCCGTGACTAGGATTCTTTTTTCCAAAAAGAAAAAAATGTCAAATCATGATTTTGAATATGTAAATTTCTTAAATTAATTTAATTGAATATCGATGTATCAATTACAATTTTATTTGTTCTTATTATCACATCTATATGTATATATTTTGGATATAGTCAATAATTTATAATTTTCACTGCATCATGATTTTAAAAATATATTATTCTTATTATTATTAATTTTTAATATAATTATATTTTTGTATTATATCATGACATGATTATTTATAATATTTTTTAATATACTATGTTATAAAATGATTATTTATATATAAAAAATTAAATAGTTAGAATTTTAATGTACATATAAAATAAAATCTTTTCGGGTTTATTTGTCAATCTTATGAAATTGTGAAGCAGTATAAGTTTCCATGTTAACTCTTGGAATATTTAACAGGCGCCCTTGTGGTTTGCTGGTGAGAAACCCACTTAAAAGTTATAGCGGCACACAGATGTCATAACAATACGTTAGGCACTATAATGATACAAAGTACGCAATTTGGTTATATATATATATATATATATATATATATATAAATATTATATATATTAATGGTTAGACATATATATATAACAACAAAGTACTAGTTATGCATTGTGTAATATATTAATTACATTCATCCAATAGGGTACCATAAAAAAAATGATGTGAATGTGAAATTTCTCATATTTTATTGATCAGATGAAATATAATTGAGAAAATTTATCATTGTTCAATTTTCCAGCATAGTTGTGAAACATGCCTTGATTTACTACTTTTATTAAAAAGAAGATTTTTTTTTTTAAATAATTATGTATATGTGTGTTTATTTTTTAACAGAGATTTCAAAATTTTAACTTAATTATCAATTATTAATAGCGATAGCAAGGATACATAATATTTTTAGTAGTAAGGATAAAGAGTTAAGATTTATTATAAAGTTAGTCTCATCATTTTTTCTTTCCAATTAAATTAAAACATATTATAAAATAAATTAATTTAAATATATAAAAAATATTTAGGTTATAAAATTTGTTATGGTATTTTGGACATGTAGTATTGATAAGCCATAACATTAAACAATGGTATGGTTAAGCCTATTTTACAATATTTTTTAAAAATCGATGTAGTTTTAACACCTATATATTTTTTTATAATTAATAATAATAATAATAAAAATTTTTTGAACAAAGTTATAATTTAGTTAAGTATGTTGATAGACATATCTAATATGGAATAGAACAATCAAAATTTTAATTTTATTATCAATAATGATTAGGAAAATGGAAAAGAATTCTTCTATTAAATATTTTAGATTATTCTTAGTAGTAGTGATAAATGAAAGGTTAAGATTTATCTCAAACGTATTTATGCCCTTTCTTCTTTCATTAATAATATAATAATAATAAAACAGGTGGCGTTAGGGAGAGGCATTCTCCTGAATCCCAAGGAAGACCAAGTAACAAATTATGCTTGGGGTCATTGAAGAGGAACAAATAACATGGCGAAAATGTATGGGCTTTTGTTTGGTCTTCAACTAGCTAAGGAAATGGGACTCTCCAAGATTTTCATTTTCATAGACTCCCTTATCACTATCCAACATGTGCACAATGGTTCTCTTCCAAGGAATATCCATCTAAGTCTTATTCTTCAAATAATAATGAGCATATTGGACTCTTTCTCTAGCAAGACATTCTTCCACATCGTACAAAATCAAAACAAGGAGGCTGATTAATAGGACAATCATTCTTGTAATTTGTAAGATGAACAAAGTGATATCAATGACCAACTTGGATGGAAAATTATCCCTTGATGAACTTAATGCAGGTCCATAAGTATATAATATCCTTGGTCATTCTTAACACTAGGATTAGAAGACTTTATATGGGGGGAACATCAAGACGCATTCCCACAAGTTATATTCCCCATTATGCAAGTGAAATATCAATTTATTAATGTTCAAGTATGATATTATTATCAAAGTTGAGGTGGCAGGTCATGAGCATGTATGCCACACATCTAAACACTCCTCATCCAAGGTGAATTGTATTGTCAATCACTATAATTTATTTACACTCCTTCATACATTTTTCATTCATGGCTTCTAGAGTTCAAGAGTTAATGTATCATAAGGGTTCGATTTATTTAGAGTGTGTGTCCTTCGGTTATAGAATTATATTCATGGAGGCTAGACATCAGTTGATTATGTAGAGAAAAAGCCTATGGTATTTATGTGGAACTTTATTCTCTTTGGTTGACCTTCGAGGTTCCCCTTCTAGGCTCTATACCCTAAGTGGTTTGAGGAAATTTAGCAAAGGAGCAAGGTCCTTGACTCATGTCTTGAATTGTACGAGTATCAGGTCTCTTTGGCTTTTAATATTGGCAATTCCTTTGCATAATTTTGATGGTAGGTAGTTCTGTTTCATCATTTAGAGCTAGGTATTTCTTCCTTTTCGTTCATTGGCAACTCTCTAGGCGATGAAAATTCACTCCCTCTGCCACCCTACTACCCCACACCATTCCTAATTGGGATAGTGGAGGCATTAACGCAGGGAAGCCTCTGTGGATAATTTCACATGCTAATTTGGGTCTGTAGAGGAAAGGAAGGTACTTATATTTTATGGTTTCTGCCAATTTGGTTATCATCATCATCTCTGCTCAGTTTTAGTTTCTTAATTGGACTGCTTTTTGGGTTTGAAGAGTTCCTTAAACGTAGTAAATTCCAACCCCCCCTTATTGTTGGTGGTCCCTTCCTCTAGATTCTAGGGCTCACTTATTAGGATATTTCTATGTTTGAGTCAAACATTTCAGTCATAACAATGACATACATAGGATATAACTTAAAAAACCTGGAGGTTTCTCATGGTGGTGTTGCTTTCAACCTATTAGAGTCCAACCCTAACCTCTTTGTTTACATAATAAACTGAAGGGGGCCTCGTAAAAGTCATGATTAGTTATTTGAGGCAATAAATCCCATAAGCAGTTATCTACACTAATAATGATTGTAAGTGGCTGACCGAAATTAAGGAAAAGGGGCCCTAATTAGTTATAAATGGGCAATAATCAATAAATAAGGTAGTTAAACCTTTTTTCTGAAAGAGACCATGAATAGTTAGGGTTTCAAATGTCATGAGGCTATATATAGTCTTTGATAGTAAAGGGAGTTTCATCAAGTTTTGTTATAATTGAGCTCTTCTTTGTTGGAGGATCGCCCCACAAAGAGGCAAGGGATAATTCCATTCTTTTTATGAATAATATAATATATTCTTTTTATGTGTTTCTTGCAGTATTGTTCTTGTATTTTTGGTATTCAAATATTATTCCCAAGCTAAGTGCATAACAAGTGGTATCAAAAAACTTTCTCGGGCCCGTTGCACCTCCATTTTTAGGAGAATTATTATTTTTAGGCCCTAGATGTGTTTAGGCATCTTTAAACAATGGGATATGTCATTGAGCGCATAAACCTGAAGGTTTGGGTAGGCATGCACACAAGAACTACAAGAGGTGGTCACACTTGTTGGACTCCCTTATAACCCTTATGGATACCCCTTTGAGTAGTAGTGCATTAGACAGAACCATGAATGGACCAAACTTCCATGTACCTTCGGGTATATCAAAAGCCCCCACTAGGCTATCTTGAAACCCAACCCTAGATAATTCGTTGGTTGTCTTGCTGCGACAATACATTGAGAACAACAGTTGGGGAGATTACACACATGTACAAAGGGTAGTTGGGTAATATGGCTATGGGTATAGTAGATCCTCTTTTGTGCTCTTAAATATCGGATCGAGTACTACTGTTGAACCCTTATGTAGATTGCAATTTATAGCACCTAACACTCATTTGTCACCATAGTTTCCTTTGTTATTTAATGATCACCCTCCTACCTTTTGCAGTACTCAATAGTTGGGGTTTTGTCACCGTCGTCTAGATCAAATCTAGTAGTTGGCATTTTAGGCCACCGTTGGTGACTTGCAAGAGACCTATCACAAAATATTTAGTATGACAAGATGATTTATGTTGTTCCATTTGCCTCTAAGCCCCCAATTTTCTCACAATCCAAAATTTTCTATAGGAGGGACTTCAAGTGGCCGACACCAAAAAACTCATGATCTCTCCCTCTTCCCAACCATACTACACTAAAAAAAGCTTAAAATTTGACCAGGGCTAGGGTATGGTTAGTACCTAGGCTCAAAATATGGTTTATAGTCAAGATAAATTGATCATCTTAGAGAAAGACTTCAATAACTTTAATGAGTTGTTTCAATACACAATCCAAGCAGCTAAGATATAAGCCCTAAGCAAGGCTAGAGAACCCATAGGGGAACAACCCAATGCGGATGTCGACATAGAAGGAGAATCTAACCACCACCTTCATTTCAATGGGGGTCACCAATATTCGAGCCATAGGACACCAAATCTTGATATGTACAAATTCGATGGCTCTAACTTGGTAGTATGGATGGAACAAATAGACCAATATTTCCAAGTTAACATTCATCGGGATGATTACACTAAAACACATGTGGGAGATC
The DNA here is from genome assembly GCA_000404065.3 of Pinus taeda. Taxonomy (NCBI): domain Eukaryota; kingdom Viridiplantae; phylum Streptophyta; class Pinopsida; order Pinales; family Pinaceae; genus Pinus; species Pinus taeda. The sequence goes on along the minus strand of APFE031583422.1, from coordinate 36,545 downwards.
TTTACTTGGAGCAAGAATGATGGAAGTGGTGGCAGTGGAATCAGAAATGTTGTGTAGGGAGGCCAACTTAGAACATGTTCTCAAAAGCCATTTGTACCCATTTAGATTGAGAATCTCACTTTTTGGGTTGCCTCACTAAGCTGATACAAAATGATATAGTAAGGGACTACATTACATCCTTTGAACAATTTTCCTTCTGGACTAAGGGCCTAGGAGATGCCTTTTACATGGAATGTTTCATCATCAGCTTAAATGAATCCATCTAATCCAATGTTCAAATGCATCAACTAGCTATTTCGTTGGAAGCATACTGCAAGGCCTTAGATGTAGAATATTCTCTAAATGCCCAATACAACCATTGAAATTTCACTACATGACCATGTCCCACTGCTATAACAGGGCCTACCCAAACACTTAAGGTTCAAAAGGTGTCACCAGAAGAAATGGTAGAATGTAGTAAACAAGGTCTCAACTATTACTGTGATGAAAATTATTCCCTAAGGCATAAATGCAGGGAATAAAAATTCTTTCAAATCGACGCTAATGAAAACAACTCCACCAATGAAGTTTCGTCAACTGAATTGAATAAGGAGGAAGACAGCGAACCTCAAACATCCATGGAAACTGATACTACAACTACACAAGATTAACTGGTTATCTCACTCTATTTTTTGGTTGGCCTTTCTTACCCACAGATGCTCAAAATTAGAGGTTTTATCAAAAATAGGCCAACAATGGTGTTGATTGATAGTGAAAACATGCACAACTTTATCCATAAGAGGGTAGTTGAGGTCATTCATTATTTTGTGAGGGAGGTATGTAATTTCCAGGTCCTTGTCATTGATCTACAGACCATGAAATGTGAAATAAGATGTGAAAATATTAAGCTTCATATGGGGGATTATCACGTAAAAACTCACATGTTTTCCATTGAAATGGGTGGTTGTTAGATTGTTCCTAGCATTGAATGGCTCCACACATTGGGCCCTATCAATATGGACTTTCAAGAGCTATATATGAGCTTTAAGAGGAATGACCACACACATACACTATGGGGACTCCATGTAGGTGCTTGTACTATGATTAGCTTGCATCAAATGTAGAAGCTATTAAAAACGGACTACCATGTGGCAGTGGTGAAATTAAATGGCATTCAATCCAGTGCATCCACTACTACTAACATTCATCCCAATAGGCAATAGGTATTGGATTACCACTAATGGGTTTTTTACATATTCAAGGAGCTTGTACCCTCTTGGGGTGCACATAATCATAGAATCCCATTTCTTAGAGGTACCCACTGGCCCAATGTTTGTCCTTGTAGATATCCTTTTGCACAAAAGAATGAAACTAAATAAAATATCAAGAAACTCCTTGAATTCGGCATTATTCAACCCAACACTAGCCCCTATTCATCCCCAATGATCGTGGTTTTAAATAAATATGGTGAATGGTGCATGTGCCTATTCTTTTGGGCCCTTAACAAGCTCACCATCAAGGGTAAATTTCCTATCCCAGTAGTTGATGATATAGTTGATGAACTACATGTTGCTAATTTTTTACCAATCTATACCTTCGCTCCGGTTATCACCAAATATGGATGAATGAAGCTAACATTCCCAACAAAGCCTTTAGAAACCATGAAGCCCATTACAAATTTTTGGTCATGCCATTTGGCCTTTGTAATGCCCCATCAAATTTTTAGAGCCTCATGAACCACATTTTGAAACCATATCTCAAAATGTTCGTCGTAGTGTTTTTTTATGACATCATCACCTAAAGCATAACATGTGATACACGTCTCAACATATTGACAAGGTATTGCAACTTATGTAGTATAAAAAATTATTAGTCAAATTATTCAAGTGTTCTTTTACCATGGAACAAGTTGAATATTTGCGACAGATTATGGTTTGCGACAAAGTAAGGGTTGACCTTAAAAAGATTTAGGAAATGAAATATTAGCCCCAACCAAAAACCTTCAAGAGCTTGAGGGGATTCTTGGGTCTCACGGGATACTACCACAAATTTGTGAGCAATTATGGACACATTCCAACCCCCTCAATAATCGTCTCAAGAAAAAATCATTTCTCTATATTGATGCAACTCAACATGCCTTCTTTGCTCTCAAACAAGACATGTGCTCTAGTCTAGTACTAAACCTGCCAAACTTCACAAATCCTTTTGTGATTCAATGTGATGCTTTAGGTACAAACATTGGAGCAGTATTAATGCAGGAAGGTTGACCACTAGCCTTCACCAGTCAATAACTCAGTGGTAAGGATTTAGGTCAATCTACGCATGAGAAAATAATTATAGCCATATTACATGCAGTAGACACTTGGTGATGATACTTATTGGTGCAATGTTTCCAAATCTGTATTGACCATTATAACCTAAAAATTTATGGGATCAACATCTATTGTCACCACAACAAAATAAATGAATCAAAAAAATGTTGGGATATGATTATGAGATAGTATACAAGAGAAGTCATGAGAATTTCGTGTTTGATTCCTTATCTCACCAAGTTGAGGAAGATGGCACCCTTTTATCCCTCTTGCTACCCATACAGGATTGGATTGAAGTCTTCGATCATGAATGCTTCTCCCAACCCTCTATTTTCCTTCTCATCAATAAGTTATGAGTATACACTAATTCCTTATAGGATTACGCATGAAATGATGATGTTCTTCATTATAAGGATCGTGTCATGCTCTCCCAAAACTCCAACATCAAAATGCACATCTTGTAAATGTGCACTCCTCTCTTATCGTAGGAGGCTCAATCTTTTAAAAGACTTATACATGATCACACCGTTCTTTCTTTTGGACCAAAATCAAACATGACATTCTCACTTTTGTAGCTAAATGTGAAGTCTTCAAGTGCAACAAAGGGGAAAAAATCAAGATACCAAGGATATTACAAACCTTATCACTTCCTTCTTCCATTTAGACAGACGTCTCCATGGATTTCAATATAGGTCACCCAAAGTCAGGCAATAAATAAATCATCATGTTGGCCATTGAAATACTTTCCAAATATGCTCATTTTATTGCTTTACCACACCCATTTACACCAACATTGGTGGCTTAAGATTTCATGGATCAAATATTTAAATTGTATGGAATTTTGACTTCCATTCTGTTTGATTCAGACCCCACTTTCATTATAAATTTTTGGTAGGAACTATTCAAGAGACAGGCCATGCAACTCCAAATGAGTATCGCTTATCATATCGAGACAAATGGACAAACATAAGTAGTCAACATATGTTTGGAAACTTATATGTGGTGCTTCAAATTAGATAAGCAACATCAATGGGTACAATGCCTACCTTGAGCTGAATGGTTGTATAATACTAACAATCATGGAGCCACTAAGATGATTCCATATGAGGTAGTGTATGGCCAACTCCCATGTTCACCAACTTCTTATCTCTCAGGATCTTCGAAAGTACAAGAAGTTGATAAGTTTCTTCAAAACCATTCTGCCATGATCGCCCTTCTAAAATATAATCTCCATCTAGATCATTACTAGATGAAGCAACAAGACGACCATTTAGAGAATTCATTTTAAGTGGGTAACCAGGTATTTATGTGACTACAGCCTTATAAGTAGACCTCCCTTAAATAAAAGGGCTTTAAAAAATTAACCCCAAAATTACATGTGCCTTATCAAGTAATTCAACATATTGGAGCAATAGTTTACAAATTGGAATCGTCAACCACTTCAAAAATCCACCTAATCTTCCATGTATCCTTCCTCAAGAAAGTTTTGGGGAGTAGCTGTAGGGTTCAAACAATCCTTTTAGAATTGGAGGAGGAAGGTTCACTTTGGCTCAGAGCTGAATAGGTCCTCAATACTCGATAATGACATCTTCGTGGCCGCAAGATCAAGGCATTATTCATCAAGTGGAAAGATACGTCTCGAGACGATATGACATAGGATCCAACCACTATCCTTTAGCAGTTTCCACATCTTTAGCCTTGAAGATAAGGTTGATTTTGATAGGGGAGGGCATGTTAGGATCCAACCCTAACCCCTTTAGTTATGTACCAACCCTAAGGGGACCTCATGAGAGTCATAATTAGTTAGTTTAGTTAATAAATCCCATAAGTAATTATCTACATTAATAATGATCGTAAGTGGTTGACCTAAATTATGGAAAAGGGGCCACAATTAGTTATAAATAAGCCATAGTCAATAAATAAGGTGATTAATCTGTTTTATGCCAGAAACCACGAATAGTTAGGGATTTGGATGTCACGAAAGTTATATATAGTATTACATAGTAAGGGAAGTCTAGTCAAGTTTTATTGTAATTGAGCTTTGCTATGTTTAAGGTTTCCCCCAAAAATAGGCAAGTGAACATTATATTATGCTTCTGAATAATATAATATATTCGCAACTTGTCTCAATTCTTGTGTTATTTATGTTTTTCTCGCAATATTGTTCTCATATTTTTGGTATTCTGATATTTTTCATAGGTCAAGTGCATAACACAACCTCTTTCCACATCCCACTATCAATTCTCATGGGGATTACAACAATCATGAAAGGAGGATTCTTCAACAACCCAATATGGTTATGTAAGTGAGTGAGGAAATGAAACAACTATATACACAAGTGAACGATCAGGCTGATGATATTGACTCCCTCCACATCCAATTGTTCCAATTACAAACTTTGTGAAATGAAGGAAATCATCACATCTATACAAGTAGTTTCCATGAGGCTCAACCTAATAAATTGTCTATTGACTCTCCCCCTATTTTATGATCTCATTTTGTAAGGTTCTTCTTGTTTGTGATTAGTTTTGTCGCCTTTATTGTTGGTTTTTTTCCTACTATATGTATGTAAGAAACAATATATTTCTAGAAGATCTTGGTTATTCCTTTTTGTCCCCTTATGATGAACACGCTCTCAGAATTTCAATCTAAAACTCCCTTGGTGTTTTTCTAAGAACAAGCACAAATTGAATGGAAATTCTACTCATTATTTTTAAATAATAATAATAATAATATAATTTATGTAAGTTTTATGAGTTTTTTGAAATCTTTGTAATCTGAGATACATAATTCTTTTTCTATGACAAATTTTTTAATTAATAATTTTAATTAAAACTATTGAAAGGGCATAAAAACTTTTAAGATAAATCTCAATCTTTGATTTGTTACTATTTCCAACAATATATTTTATGTTTAAATATCTAAGCTATAATTATTAGTCGATGAAGGAGGTATACCTTCATTCCTACTATATGTATGGTTGTCAACATTAATCTCTTTTATTTAATCTATCACATGGCATAACTACTATTGAGATAAATATCAACTTTTGATTTGTGACTACTGATGAGGAATCTTTTAAAATCTCCATGAAATTTAAATCCATGTCATCCACTTAATAAATATTGATAATTAAATTAAAATTATGAAAAATTTTATTCTTTCCATATCTACCTCATAAGCTTGGCAGTTTCCTAACCAAAGAGACATACCTCTAAAATAATTTTAATGACATCATATGCTTTTCAATAATAATTTAATGGTAATCCTTTATATAAATAAATATTTTCTTTTTTCAAATCTTAGTTGTAATTTTTTATTTATTTATTTCTTAAATTAAATTAAACATTAATACATAATATATGAAAAATATTAATAATTAAAAATTATTATTATTATTGTAGCTATATGAATCAACATTTACGCCAGTTTAGCTCTCAGGGCAGCTGAACTGGCAAATATCTTGTACATGAAGTAATATGTGTGAGGACACCCTGTGTTCAATTCCTCGTGATTCACCTTATACATTTCAATTTTTCTACTCAAAAATAAATAAATATTTTCACGCATGTAGTGCTCAAGGGACTTGAGGGGATCAATTTCAACTACTACTGCTGTAACATGTGTCACTATAAGAATAATATTTTTACCAATCTAGTACTCGAGAGGATCGACTTCAACTACTAACACTATAAGGTCCACTAGTCTAGTACTCGAAGAACTCGAGGGAATCAGTTTCAACTACTACCACTATAATATGTGCTACTCTAGTACTAGAGAGACTCAAGGGATTGATTTCAACTACTAACACTATAACCTATGCTGCTACCAACAAATGATCGAGAGATAAATTCAATAAATTTGAACTTGAAAGATTTTGAAACATAATACTTCATTCTCACAATTATAACCAATTAAAGTACTAAAAATTTAAAATAAATTATTCTTGATGCTATGTGATTCGTTCTCCACATTTCACTAGTTTTAATCCCACTTCTTCACCCCTGTGAGCATCACCCGATGCAATGAGTGCTAAGTGAACTATTCAAAAATCATGAGAAATTAGCCAGTTACGACTACCTTTCATGGAAATGGTCATACGTGAATGACTTACTTAACGCAGTTGAATCCCAAAAATGATCTAATATAATGCACTGCGTAAACCCCCATACTTAAATTCAAAAAGAGTCCAGGGATCTCTACTTGAATGGTTCATGAGGCACAATACTTGCTAAGGTTTTGCAAATGGGGTAGCAAGCTAAGTGGGCTTGATTGTGGGGAAAAACTCCACAGTTAAGCGCGCTTGAGCCAGAGGAAATCTGGGATGGGTGACCTCCTGGGAAGTCCTGGTTACCGGGTGCAAGCCCCGGAAGTGATGATTGATGCAATGTGATTCGTTCTCCACATTTCACTAGTTTCAATCCCACTCCTTCACCCCTGTGAGCATCACCCGATGCAATGAGTGCTAAGTGAACTATTCAAAAATCATGAGAAATTAGCCAGTTACGACTACCTCTCATGGAAATGGTCATACGTGAATGACTTACCTAACGCAGTTGAATCCCAAAATGATATCTAATATAATGCACTGCGTAAACCCCCATACTTAAATTCAAAAAGAGTCAAGGGATCTCTACTTGAATGGTTCATGAGGCACAATACTTGCTAAGGTTTTGCAAATGGGGTAGCAAGCTAAGTGGGCTTGATTGTGGGGAAAAACTCCACAGTTAAGCGCGCTTGAGCCAGAGGAGTTCTGGGATGGGTGACCTCCTGGGAAGTCCTGGTTACCGGGTGCAAGCCCCGGAAGTGATGATTGATGCTATGTGATTCGTTCTCCACATTTCACTAGTTTCAATCCCACTTCTTCACCCCTGTGAGCATCACCCGATGCAATGAGTGCTAAGTGAACTATTCAAAAATCATGAGAAATTAGTCAGTTACGACTACCTCTCATGGAAATGGTCATACGTTTGAATGACTTACTTAACGCAGTTGAATCCCAAAATGATATCTAATATAATACACTGCGTAATCCCCCATACTTAAATTCAAAAAGAGTCAAGGGATCTCTACTTGAATGGTTCATGAGGCACAATACTTGCTAAGGTTTTGCAAATGGGGTAGCAAGCTAGGTGGGCTTGATTGTGGAAAAACTCCACAGTTAAGCGGGCTTGAGCCAGAGGAGTTCTGGGATGGGTGACCTCCTGGGAAGTCCTGGTTACCGGGTGCAAGCCCCGGAAGTGATGATTGATGCTATGTGATTCGTTCTCCACATTTCACTAGTTTCAATCCCACTTCTTCACCCCTGTGAGCATCACGCGATGCAATGAGTGCTAAGTGAACTATTCAAAAATCATGAGAAATTAGTCAGTTACGACTATCTCTCATGAAAATGGTCATACGTGAATGACTTACCTAATGCAGTTGAATCCCAAAATGATATCTAATATAATACACTGCGTAATCCCCCATACTTAAATTATTCTTATAATAACCGCTCAAAAAATTATTTATAAAATAAAGTTTTCATACACTTTAAAAAATAAAATATAAATGATTATAATATAAAAATGAATTTAAAATTCTAAAACCCTATAAATCTTCTACATTTTATTCATTATATTAAGGATACAAATATTAATAATATATCTGGTATTAGATTGATTTAAAATTTTATTTATTTATTTAAATGACAGAAATATATCATCCTTTCAGTTTCCAAAAGTGCTTAGCCATGAATTCCAAAGTAATACATAGATGGTATTGTGTTAAAGATTTTGATAAAATTGAAACAATTTTATAAACCGAAGCAAAATAATTTGGTCTTTATATTTTATTATAATTAATTACAATTTTATAAATTGTTTCAATATAATTAAGATATTTGAATAATGTGTATAAAATTGATGTAAAGAAATATAATGTTTTTTTAATGAAGACTCCAATTAATATGGTTATTTTTATTAACATGTTCATAGAATAAAGGCATAAAAGAGAGTCATGCACAAGGTTTTTTTAAGTTTTGTTTTTTCTCTTATATATTTAATTAGATTTAATAAATATTAAATATTTAATAGTCTTTTTCCACAGGTTAATGTTTATAGATTTTTCTCACACTCTACATAGTTATTCCAATGACAAACATCCATTGAAAAATATTTGTTAAAATCTTAATTTTGATTTATATAATTTATATATTCCAAATATTGTTATTTTATTTTTAAGTTTAAATCTATTTATATAATTAAAAATATATTTAGAAAATAATAAAAATCTCAATTTCAAAAAAGTTATAATCTTAAATGATATTTCAAAAAAACAAAATATAAAAGCATTAAAATAACTCAAAGGTTATTTGTGATATCAAATTTAGTGTAAAATTATATTAATTATAATATTTTTTATGGAATTTACTACCACGTAATAATGTGATTTATTTGTTCCATATCTTTTTACTAACTATTAGATAAAATTTTCATTATTATATTGAGTAACTTTAGAAATGGAATAGTAAGTTTCATAACATAACAACCATTGCTTTAGCATATTATCGTAAACTTCCTTATGTAATTTTGCATTATTTTCGTGGTTGTTTCAACTAGGTTAGTTAATCACATATTTGATTATGTAAATGTCATGCCATGCAAGGAATCAACATCATAAGAATGACACAATAGGAAAACACATAATTGAACACCGATATACCCTAGGAACTTCGTAGGTTGAAAACCAACAAAACATTTAATTTTATTAAACCTTTGATGAGGGTGTTCACCCCTCACTAAATGGTAGTAAGGGAGTCCATCCCTTGACCATTGTCCAAAAGAATTTTACAAAGAAACATGTGGTTTCATCTAAAACTCACATGCATAGGGTAATGTATCGAAAGATTACCAAGGGATGTTTTTTCCTTTAATCAATAACTAAACACGATTTTCCTTCTATTCGATCCTAATCCACTGAGATCTCTTCTATCATTATTTGGAAGAGTTTCTCGTATATGGCATGAATCCCTCCATAAGGTATCCCCAAATATCATGAATACACAATGCCACATTTTTTCTTTCTTCTAACTCGACGTCTATTATTGTAATCCCCTGAAAAGTGTTAAAATGAAAGAAGGACAACACTATAAATCTGAAATGTGCAGCTCTCAAGTGATCAAGCTACACTTGGACACTGCCCAAAACAGAGAATCTTATAGTAATTCATTATTAAAAAATAAAATATATAGTTTAATCGGGAGATTTGGCACTGACACCTAGAAAATAGGAACTAATCCTAATCTAGGACACATGTTCAACCGTAAAAAAAAATTCTCCAATAATACCTATTCTCCATTAATTCCAACACTCCCCCTAAATGGAGAAAGGGTTCCCTTGTACTCCTAACATCTCCCTAAACATTTCATATTTAATCTTACCAACGGGCTTAGTAAAAATATATGTTGCATTATGACAGGTATTACAATATTCAATAAAAATTTCTTTAGACTAAGCCTTTTCTCTAACAAAATGAAACTGAGTATTAATATGTTTTGTGTTTTTGTGAAGCACATGGTTGTTTTCCAGCTTAATTGAACTTGGTTGTCACATCTGATTAATGTTGCATCTTTTTGTTCCTCTCCAACATCATGGAGAATTCTCCTCAACCAAATAGCCTCACATGTGGCTACATATATTGCGTGATACTCCACTTCTACAGAAGATAAGGAAACAATACTTTGCTTCTTTATTCTCCAAGAAATTACCCCTAATCCAATGTTGAAAGCATAACCAAAATCCCAACAAATGGTTCTTTGAAGGTGTCTCAAGACACATTTTGCTACTACCCAGTGGTTCTCAAGAGGCTTTGACATGAATTGACTTAACACACTGACTGAGAATGCTAAGTCTGGTCTAGTTGTAGTCAAATAAATCAGACTCCCAACGAGTTGCCGATACAATGTGGTATCCACCTCTTTGGAATCATCCTCCATCCGAAGTTTAATATTATGATATAAAGGCATTAAGGTAGCTTTGCACTACTCCATTTTGAACTTTTTCAGTAAACCTCTGGCATACTTCCCTTGAGTGAGAAAATTATGCTCAAAGTCCCTCCAAACTTCCATACCCAAATAATAGTGTAATTCTCTGAGGTCTTTCATTTCAAACACTTGCGACATCTACACTCTGATTTCTTTAATCAATTCATTAACATTTCTAGTGATAATTAAGTCAACTACATATAAATAAATGAAAACAATTTGCCCCCTTTCATCAAACACAGTATACAAATTTGGGTCATTTTTGCTCCTCTTAAAACTAAGCTGCAAGGAAAATTAATAGAATTTTTCATACCATCACCTGGGTGCCCATTTGAAACCATATAATTCCTTTTTTAATTTCCAAAATAAATGTTCCTACCCCTGTTTGATAAACCCTTCATGTTGTTTTAAATAAACCCCTTCTTTCAATTTTCCATTTAGAAATGCAAACTTGACATCTAGTTGGTATAGACTCCAATGATGCTTTGTAGCTAAATTTATCAACATTCTAATAGTGTTCAACTTAGTTACCGAAGAAAATGTTTCCCCATAATAAATTCCTTTTATTTGTGAGTAAGCTTTAGCTTTGTATTTGCCTACATTACCATCTGATTTAAATTGAGTTTTATATAACGACTTGCAACCTCTAGGATCTTTCCTTTTTAGCAATTCAACTAAATCCCATGTTTATTTTTTAAGTATTGACTCATATTTCTCTTCCATGGATTCCTTCCATTCATCATATTGACTTGCTTATTTATAATTTCAGGGCTCAACAACATTTAACATACTAGTTATAAGAGCATGATCCCTATATCTTGTTGGTAATTGAGTCTACCTACCTAATCTCCTTAGTGGTCGAATTGCCTTAAATTCGTCTTGCTCATTCCTTGGTGGGATTGGATTGTTGACTGTACCTGCATCACTTGATTCTTTTTTTTTTTTGTTGCTGCTACACATGTCTGTCTTTAATTTCCTCACTATTGTTCTGCAGCAGCAAAGGAATGTGCCACTCCTCATTGCCTTTGTCTCTGTTTCCTTCATCAACCTGCTCATGAAATATAACATCTTTACTCACAAAAACCTTATGAGTAGATGGATTAAACAATTTGTATGCTTTAAACTCAGAAAAATACCCTACAAATATGCATTTCATGGCCTTAGAATCCAATTTCTTTCTATCCTCCTTTGGAACATGAGAAAAGGGTTTCGAACCAAACACTCTTAGATGACTAACTACAAGCTTAAAATAATATAATGCCTCAAATGGATTTTTAAGGTCAAGGCTCTTCCTTGGACTCCTTTTCTTTAAATAAACTGCAGTAGTAATGGCTTGTGCCCAAAAACCATTAGATAAGTTATTACCTTTCAACATGTTTCATGCACACTCCACAAGAGTTTTGTTCTTCCTCTCTGCCACGTCGTTCTGGTGTGGAGTGTAGGGTACTGTAAAATGATGAATTATTCCATGGTTCCTGCAATATTTGATGAAGTTTCCTAGCTTCTATTCTCCCCCCTTGATCGGAGCGGAGAATTTTGTTGACTTTCAGTGTATGGTTTTCAATCACACTTCGAAACTCTTTAAAATATTCAAATGTATGAATTTTCTTTCTCAAAAAATATAACCAAGTATATCTTGTGCAGTCATCAACAAATAATAAAAAATAATATGCTCGTCCTAATGATCTTGTCTCCATTGGTCCACATATGCCAGTGTGCACAAGTTCAAGGATATATCTTTTTTTTCTATTTAAACTTGAGGGTGCATATACCCAAGTGCACATCCTTCACAATCAATACGTGCATTTTTTTAAAATAGTGAGTCCATTGGACATACCTTGTTTTTGTAGAAGCATTAAGTCAGGAAGATTGATGTATCTGAACATTTGATAAGACAAGTTCATTGTTGTCACAAATGTTGAAGTTAATGCTTGATGTGGTGCACTTATAACCTTCAGCTTGTACAAATCTTCAACTCGTATTCCTGTCGCAATTGGCTTCAAATGATCCAACAGATCTTTAATAACAGAGCAAGATTTCAAGAACTCTACCTTAATATTTTGGTCTGTAATCATAGAGACAAAGATAATATTATTTTTAATTCCTGGTACATACATCACATTCAGAATACACCTAATATTAACATCCAGAAATATTACAAGGATATTTCCATATCCTTTGATCTGGTATCCTCTTTCATCACCAAGGTAGATATTGGCACCACTACTGGTCTATTTAAAATCTTCAAACCAACGCCTATTACCTATCATGTGAGTGGAAGCTCTTGAATCCACAAACCAAGTTTCTCCTTCATCATCCTCAACAGAGAACACAAAATCAGACACAAACAGTATGAGGTTTTGATTCTGATCTTCATCAACAAAGTGCCCTCCATGGTTCTATTGTCTGTGTTGAGTCTCATCAAGCTTCTTCTTATGACAATTCCTAGCAATGTGACCAACATTACCATAGTAAAAACAATTGATTTTTGAATCACTTCTGGTTGAAAACATACCTTGGGGTCGCTTTCTCTATGGTGTACCTATTCCTTTCTACCCCACACTTTCTTTCCCTCTGAAAGGATTTTCCTTTGCCATTAATGCAAGATCTAGATTCTAGGGTTTCAGAGTCATTCGCCTTTCTTCCTCTTGCATCAGGATTGCTATTATTTCTTCGAAATTGTGAGATTTTGCCCTCACATGTTCAAACCTGCAATAAACATATGATAATTATCAGTCATACTATTCATGGTAATTGATATAAGATTAGTGTTCGACACTGCCTCTCCTATATCGGCTAATTTATTTCTCAGCTCCTTGATCTGAGAGATGAATGAAGCGACTCATTCAGTCTCTTTTATTTTGATGGAGAGAATCTTTCTCTTCATGAACAATAAGCGATTTGTATTTTTTATCTCGTACAACTCCTTGAGAGTTGTCCAGATTCCATTTGCAGATTTACATTCTCTGATGTGAGGGAGAATACAGTCTTTCACTGACAATTTTAATAACACTTTTGCTTTGTTTTCCCTCTTTTCGAAATCCTGAATTGTTGTAGTTGTTCTGCCTCCAGCTACAATCGACTTCACTTCATTCCTATTTTCAATCACTCACACACTTTTCCCTTCTAGCAATGTTTGCCATTTAAATTTCCAGTTTGAATAATTTGACCCATCGAATTATCCACAAATGCTTTCAATGAAAAAAAAACAAACTAGAAATCTACAACAATCTTGGTCACCCAAACTATATTGGGGATCTCAATCTAAAAAAAATAACCAAAAGTGCAATCTACCTTAGCAATTTCCAGCAATCGAACCTAGGCCTCCGCAGAATTGGAGCGATCTTGCAATAGTCAGAGCGATCTACAATAATCTTAAAAAGTGACCATACTGGTGGTTTCGACAAATGAACAAAACTTCATCCATGGTGCCTCCTTCGATTCTTTGTGATCGAGCTCGTGACACCTTTTGACAAGACACGCTATCTTTGGAAAATTCATGCGGTGACCTTACAACAACATCCACGGCTTCCATTTGTATCGTGGCTGCATTATACTCTCCTTATAATATAGCTCAATAGATCGACTGCCCGTCGTTCCTCCTCTGATCAATGTCGTGCCACTACAGCCACGAATCTCCTCAACGTTTCCGTTGCAGCCATAGATCTTATCAACCACAGATCTATGTCAACCGTTCTATACTTCATAGCAGCCACACAGTGATTGAGCTCGACCTACAGCCACGAACGTTGACTCTGCAGACACGACAAATCGACCTCGACCTCCTACATGAAGGCACAACGCCTATGCAGAACTCCCTCTGCCCAGCCTCCACTACTACACAACAACAAAACCTCTGTTGCCCAGACTTTTAGATTGCTGACCTTCGGCAATCAATTTGAGATTTTCACTTGAATCAGATTTTTGTTGGGAATTTCTACTGATTCCAAAGAAAACTGAACAGAGAACAATCCTCTATTTCTCCCAGGAAATAAAAAATTTGTTTGCTGAAGAGCAGAGTTCACACATACACAGATAACACTTTGTATTTATTAATAAAACAAACTGCTATTACAAAACTTCCTTCTTAACAGAGGGATTCACCATTTCCAAAAGGAAATTTACTCTATCTTTGCTGCAAATATTTTTACACTGCTGAGTAAAAATCTCATTCACTGCTATAAAAACGTTTTACATTTCAATTCCCATTCGCCCCCTACATATTACATTGCATATTAAAAAAAACATTACCCTCACACTGTTGCGCCTATTGGGTTTTCATTCTCCACAAAAGATTGTGATTCCACGCTACCCTATTCCTTTTTTCTTCACACTATTGTGTGTGTTCTTCGCATTACATTTCATATGCAATTAAAAAAACATAACGTAACATATGTTTTTACTTGTGCCGTAAAAACTAGAACTACACCCGTAAATAAAAAAAACATTAAAATTAAAAACATTTACCTATGCCCATACTTCCCGTGAATTAAAGAAATAGTAAAATTAAAGTGTTACCAACCTTTACTGACCAGAGTAAATTCATTAATTATTTTACTGTTAAACTTGGCGGTCAAAAACAAAAACTTTCACTCCACCCAAGTTCATTTTTGCAGGCTTGTATCAACCGTTGATCTGCCCCTCATTGATCAGACGACTGTTGACAATATCGCATGGAATTTTCTTGCCGAAGTTTACGCTCTGGGAAAAAAGTGGTTTTCAAAAAGTACTTGAGCCACGTGTCGATCGGTGTACATTATCGCTGCCCTCTGGAGGAAAACCACCTTTCAATGAAAAGCGGTGCAATAAGGCTCAGCGGTTTTCTGAATTGAATGTGTTGCACGACAATTGAAATTATATTTTCAACACTCCCCTTTAATTTCAACTGCTAGGTTATCAGTCATCCCCAGAAATTTCCTCAAAAATTCAAAACTTTTCTACCCCAATGGTTTGGTCAGAATGTCTGCAACCTACTCCTGAGTCCTTCAATGTTTTAAGACAATTTCGCCATTGTTTACCCATTCCTTGATGTAATGAAACTTTGTGTCAATGTGTTTCGTTTTCTTGTGAAACACATAATTCTTGGATAATGCAATAGCTGAGCTATTGTCACAAAAAATCACAGTTGCTTTTATTTTCTCTTGGCATAAACTCCTTAACGTCCTTCTCATCCAAACTGCTTGACATGTTACTGCTGTAGCTACCACATATTCTGCCTCTGCTCTAGACAATGCTACAATAGGCTCTTTTTTAGAAGCCCATGAAATAGCTCCTGAACCCATGTGAAAAACATAACCGGATGTGCTTTTCCGATCATCTACACTTCCAGCCCAATCACTATCAGTGTATCCAATTAAATCTGAACATTCTGAAGTAGTATATAAAATGTCAAATCGTTTAGTACCTTTAACATACCTCAGATTCCTTTTTGTTGCCTGCCGATGTGCTTTTTTTGGCCTCTCCATGAATCTGGAAATTAAACTAACAGCATGCATTATATCTGGCCTAGTTGCAGTCAAATACATGAGGGTGCCAACTATGCTCTTGTACAAACTACTATAAAATCCTTGCTGTTGTCCTCTTTGCTAAGTTTTAATCCCATCACTGTGGGAGTGATTGCTGCTTTGCACTTCTGCATATTAAATCTTTCCAACACTTCATTTGCATATTTCTTTTGTGAGATAAAAATCCCATTTTCACTTGTTCTACTTTTATTCCTAAGAAGTATCTCAGCAAACCCATGTCAGTCATTTCAAATTCTTCTTTCATGACTGTTTTGAAATTCTCAATGAGATAATCATTATTACCTCTGAAAATAACATCATCAACATATAACACAACAATTAGTATTTTACCATCTTTTTCTTTGATGTAGAGGGTGGGTTCACCCTCACACTTTTCAAATCCAATTTCTAGTAGATAGGAATCTATCCTACTGTAGCATGCTCTTGGTGCTTGCTTCATCCCATAGAGAGTTTTCTTCAATCTGCACACTTTGTGCTCTTGGCCTTTCTTTTCAGAGCCTAGAGGTTGTTCAATGTAAACCTCTTCCATTAACACTCCATTTAGGAATGCTGACCTCACGCCCATTTGGTAAACTTTCCACTTGCTTTGTGCTGCTATGGACAACACTGCTCTCACGGTTTCCGTTCTAGCAACCGATGCGAAAGTTTCCTCATAGTCTCTCCCATACTGCTGCTTATATCCTTTGACAACAAGTCTTGCCTTGTGTTTTTCCATTTTTCCTTCGGCATTACTCTTGGTCTTGTAAACCCATTTGACTCCAATGACTTATTTTCCTTTTGGTAGCTCAACCAAATCCCATGTCTTGTTGCTTTCTATGCCATTGATCTCCTCATTCATACCTTCTATCCATTTCCTATCCTTAATAGCATCTTCAAAATGAATAGGGTCATCAACATGACAATATAAAGAAAACAAAGAATTCATACCTTCATTTGTTGCCTCTTGATCATAAATGTCACTTAAATTTTTGAACTTCTTACCTATTTCATTTGGTGTACAAGTGCTTGAAGAAGCACTTGAATTTCCTCCTCGTGGTGTGCTAAGAGAAGCACTTTCATTTCTCCTCAAGGGTGTCTCTTGCTGCCCTTGTGTTGGTACTGTTGTTTGGGGATGTATTTCAGCCATCTCCTCATCATCTACATCATGAGACAAACATTTTTAACATTCACTGTTTTCTCTATGGTTCCATCCCAAGCTTCCTCCTCAATGAACTAAACATCTCTGCTCACAAAAAACTTCTTGGTGGATGGGTTATACAACCTATAAGCTTTGGATTCCTTACTATATGAAATGAAAATACATTTCTCCCCTTTGCTGTCCAACTTCTTCCTTAGCTGACTCCTTGCAAAAACTTTCATGTGGGTGACTCCTTGCTTTCTCCCACTCCGTGTTTCTTTCGGCACTCTGTTCATGATTGCTTTTGTTGGGCATCTATTCAAAATGTTCGCTGCACAGTGTACAACTTCAACCGAATAATCATTTGGAAAATGCTTTGCCTTTAACATACTCCTCGCCATATCCATGATTATCCTATTCTTCCTTTCAGCAACACCATTTTGCTGCAGAGTGTACCTTGTGGTAAACTGTTTATGTATTCCATTTTCTCTACAAAAACGTAGAAATTCTTTGGAGGTATACTCACCTCCTCTATGAGTTCTTAGAACTTTGATATACAACCCACTTTGGTTTTCTATAATTGCTTTGAAATTGCGAAATTTTTCAAACACTTCACATTTGTTCTTAAGGAAATATACCCAAGTTTTTCTAGTAAAATCATCAATGAATGTTAGAATATAGAGGTTGCCTGCAAGTGATGGAGTTTGCATCGGTCCACATACATCTGAGTGAACAATCTCTAAGGGTGCTTTTGCCCTTATGCTTTTCCCAAATGGAAAACTTTCTCTATGTTGTTTCCTCAAGATACAACTTTCACAAAGGTTGTCTGGTTTCTCTATCAATGGTAATCCTCTTACCATTCCTTTTCTACTCAACAAGTTAAGACCTCCAAAATTGAGATGTCCAAATCTCAAGTGCCACAACCAATTTTCATCCTTTGGTTTGCTTTGGAAAGCCTCTTGTGTAACTGCTGCAATTTCTCCTCCATCTTTTAAATCTACTTTTATGCTGAGAGGGAACATCCTGTTCCTTTTCATCTTCACTTCAGAAATACATCGTTTGCTGGGTTTTCTATCCGTGATGGTGCATTCATCATTCTCAAAGAAAACATTGTACCTCTTTTGAGCAAGCTGTCCAATATTCAAGAGGTTACATTTCATTCCAGGAACATAATAGACATTTGCCATGGTTTTCTTTTCACCTTTCTTTGTTAAGATATTTACCTCTCCTTTTCCCATAACAGAGACTTTACTATTAGTCCCAAGTGTGACTTGTGACTTCACACTCTGATCTAACTTAGAAAACAGGGCTATGTTTCCTGTCATATGGTTGCTGCAACTGGAGTCTAGAAGCCATATATCATCACTCTTTGTTTGAGCTATATCACACGCTAACAACAAATTATCTTGGCTGATATTTTCTCTAGTGATATTTGCACTAGTTTTATTACTCATATCATGCTGCTTCTTCCTACATTCATTTGTATAATGCCCATATTTTTTACAATAGTAACATTGAACATTGGATTTTTCATACCTTTGTCCTTGAGCATGATGTTGTCCACTTTGTTGGTTGCTGCCTTGGCCTTAGTTCTGATTTGGATTGTTGCCTCTTCCTTGAGTATTTGCTGGACTGTTTCTTCCACCTCTGTTTTGGCTTCTGCCTCTTCCTCTCTTGTTTCCTCTCCCTTGACCTCTTCCTCTTCCAAAGGACATCTGGGTCTTAAAGGCTTGCTCTAGAGATGAGTTTTCATTTCTACTCAACCTTTGTTCATGTGTTATCAGTGATGCATGTGGTTCATCAACTGAGAAGTTTGTGAGATCCTTTGTCTCTTCTATGGTGGTGACAGTCACATCAAACTTTGAGCGTAAGACCCTCAATAATTTCTCCATAATCCTCCTTTCTTCAAGAGTATCTCCATGAGACCTTATCTGTGTGACCAGACCAATCACTTGTGTGAAGAATGAGTCAATATTATCTGACTCCTTCATGTATAGATTCTCAAAATCTCTCCTTAGCAACTATAGTTTTGTTGTCTTCACTTTCTCCATGCCTTCATAGGCTATCTTGAGAGTTTGCCATGCTTCTTTGGATGTCTTGGCTGCTACTATCCTTGGAAACACACTCTCATGCACTGCTTGATATAAGAAGAGGAGGGCTTTAGAATCCTTCTTCTTATAGCTCTTCAACAGTTCTTTTTGTGCCTGAGTTAAATTATTAAACTCATCTTCATCTGCTGGTTCTTAAAAACCATCCTCAACAAATTCCCATAAGTCTTGTGAGGCAAACATGGTTCTCATGTTTATTGCCCAATAGTCATAGTTTTTTCAATTAAATTGTGGGAGCTAGGTATTATAGATACCCATGCTAGCGGTGGTGCTAGAGCCAGCCATTCTTGCACTCTTAACTATGCTTCAAATACTTGACTGTGTATTTTAAAATAACTGACTGTTTCTTCAACAGGGACACAAAAATTAACTTGAGAAATACCTTTGAATCTTTCTTGACCGAGTCTTCACTCTGCTGAGCTTCTCCAGTAAGAAATCCTCCCTTGAGCTTCTTTGACACCTTCAAAGAGCTTGGACAAGCTCCGATACCACTGATAACTGACTGTTTCTTCAACAGGGACACAAAAATTAACTTGAGAAATACCTTTGAATCTTTCTTGACCGAGTCTTCACTCTGCTGAGCTTCTCCAGTAAGAAATCCTCCCTTGAGCTTCTTTGACACCTTCAAAGAGCTTGGACAAGCTCCGATACCACTGTTGGAATTTCTGCTGATTCCAAACAAAACTGAACAGAGAACAATGCTCTGTTTCTCCCAGGAAATTTGTTTGCTAAAGAGCAAAGTTCACACATACACAGATAACACCTTGTATTTATTAATAAAACAAACTTCTATTACAAAACATCTTCCTTCTTAAGAGAGGGATTCACCATTTCCAAAAAGAAATTTACTCTATCTTTGCTCCAAATATTTTTACACTGCCGTGTAAAAATCTCATTCATTGCTGTAAAAACTTTTTACATTTCAATGCCCATTTGCCCTCTACGTATTACACTGCATTACATTGCATATTAGAAAAAACATTACCCTCAGGCTGCTGCCTCTATTGGGTTTTCATTCTCCACAAAAAATTGTGATTCCACGTTGCCCTGTTCCTTTTTTCTTTGCACTGTTGTGCGTGTTCTTCCCATTACATTTCATATGCAATTAAAAAAAAAACATAATGTAGCATATGTTTTTACTTGCGCCGTAAAAACTAGAACTACACTCGTAAATTAAAAAACATTAAAATTAAAAACATTTATCTATGCCCATACTTCCGGTGAATTAAACAAATAGTAAAATTAAATTTTTACCAACCTTTACTAACCGGAGTAAATTCATTAATTAACAAAAACTTTCACTCCACAAAAACTCATTTTTGCAGGCTTGTATCAACCGTTGATTTGCCCCTCATTGATCGGATGGCTGTTGACAATATCGCATGGACTTTTCTTATCGAAGTTTACGCTCCAAGGAAAAAGTGATTTTCAAAAAGTACTTGAGCCAGATTGGTGTACACTATCACTGCCTTCTGAAAGAAAACCACCTTTCAATGAAAAACGGTGCGATAAGCGGTGGGGTTTTCGGAATTAAATGCGCTGCACGACAGTGGAAATTATATTTTCAACAATTTTAACTTCAACGATCTCGCCTTCAGCGATCAATCTGAGATCTTCACTCGAATCATATTTTAGCTTCGACGATCTGGAACTCTTAGTTCAACGTTCCTATTCCGCCACGATGCCACCGAGCTATTACAGGGTTTACAATCAGACCAGGGTATAGTCCTGTTGCTCCTAGTCCCGATTGTATCAGGGCATTGTTTTGCTGCTTCCTTACTGCAGGTACACCACGACGGCCCACGGTGGATGACGTCCACAATCCACAGTTCACATAAGTCAACAAACCACGAATTCGGAGCCACCCCACCAACTGATCTAGTCAACCTCCACGTCAACCAGCGCGGTTATCTTCGCAGTGTGGTCGCGCTGACTGATTGCGGTAAAGAGGGTTTCTGTATTCTGTGATTACATAGCAAACAACGCGGATATCTTCGCAAATCTCGCGCTGGTCATAACAGTGAGTAGCGTCGCTGTTAAAGGAGAATGTGTGCTGATCTGATCAATTGGCCTTAACAATGTCTTCCTCCTTAACAAAATCGGCATCTTCCAATCGGCCTTAACAACCCTTCCACGCACGGGCAGATGAAACGGTTTCCACACTCAAACTGTTATCACACAAACAACAGCCTTACTAGTCACGATTACAAACACAAGACTAAAACAGCCTTACTAGGGAATGGACGCGTCGGGGACTAAAATTCTTGGGGATTTTTCTGGCAAAATCTCAAAAACAAATAATTCAACCACACAGAGTCAATGCTCTGTTTCCTTTACTCCAAGATTTTTTTGCACAGGGAAGCTTTAAAAGAAAATTAACTGAGAACAGCGTATTACACCACCATGAAAGATTTTCTGTTCATTAAAATAAAAATCACTGATACATATTCATCCTCTTTCACTCAGAGGAATTCACCAAAACATTTCAACAAAATTACTCTGTCTTCTTTGAAATTTTACACTTGTGTAAAAATTTCATTTACATTCACTGCTGTGTAAAAACAAAGATTACAAGGATTTACTGCTGTAAAAGAAAGAAAATGATCAACACACTGCTGTGTGAAAAACTACAAATTCACCAAAACTCACTGTTCCCTTTTCACTGTTGTGTGAAACAATTCATGGTTTTTTTTAATACAAACTTCCCCCTGGTTTTCTTCATTCACCTCTTCGCCTTAGCTCCTGCACTGCTGTGCGTTCTATTTTTTTCACACTTACAGAATAGTCAACAAAAACATAAACATACTATATGTATGCAACCACAACACCAAAAAAATTCTATTTTTTTCACACTTACAGAATGGTCAACAAAAACATAAACATACTATATGTATGCAACCACAACACCAAAAAAAATTACCTTGCATACATGACCATACTCTCGCAAAAAAAACATAAAATTTAAAAACATTTACCTATGCCCATGCCTATTTTAAATTAGGCCCATACATGCCGTAAAAGAAAATAAGAATCCACCTACGCGTATTACAATTATTTAATAAAGGTATGGTCAAAATGCAACTTGACTTTACTCCACGCCAAGCTTTTAATGTTGGCCGTATGCAGATTGGAGCAATCGACGGTGGAGAACGCTGGAGCTTGATGGACCAAATCCGACGAAGGAGGAGACATTGGACGAGCTTCCGAGAAGTTGTCAGGGTGATGTCACGCCTCATTCACGCGTCAACCCTTGAACCTTCTCGAAGCGACTATGTACAGAAACCACTTCACCCCAAAAGTGGGTCCGAAAAAGTTACCGGCGGTTTGTGGTTTTGCAACTGTGGTTTCGGGGATGGTACGACTGCGTGTTGCGTTGAAATTACATTTTCAACAAAAACGAGAGACGATTTGATCTGGGTTTCCATTTTTTAAGTCCATTCTCCACAGAGGTGAAAATATAATCCTGATCGGGTCGAAAGGAGCTGAGGCTCTGAATATTATCATCATGAGTTCCGAGAGAACAAGCACTGGAGCGCATAAGGAGGAGCTGCAGGGACGGAGGCCTCCTCCCCTGAAGATCTTTAGGGAGTCTGACAAGATTCAAAAACCTGTTTGTACGGTTCCATCTGTCTCGTCGATGCGGATCTTCAACTGAACAGAGCCGATGATAATCCACTTGAAGTCTCCTAAGATCATCCATGCAGAAGTGCAGGATTTCATGAGTCTGGTCCAACGCCTTACCAGGAGCTCATCCTCCTCCTATACTCGTTCTTGTAGTAGGAAAAATGAAAATCTCACAGGCGATCATGACTGCCCCATAAGAAGACCGGCCTCGGATGTTGCAACGCCGTGTCCGCCTGCTGAATCTGTAGTTAAGAATATGGGGTCCTTTCATGTTGATGATACGACTTGTGACTCAACTACCACTATGTTGGAAAATGATAGGAGTGAGCAAATGGAGAGAAGGGCTTTCCGGCGTGGAGCTACCAACCGTGCAGAGATTGCAGTAACATCCTAGGCAGGGTTCGAATTTGGATTTGGATGTCTCTTTGCTCATCCTATAATATTTTTTTTAATGTTTTGGGTTATGCTCCCAGTCACAAAAATGTTAGGTTTAAAATTTAAAATTTTGGTAATCAAAGTAAAGTTTTTACAATAAATTAACCTTCCACCAACAATAAATGTGATTATAAAATTACTTTTCAATAACATAGTTATGTTAAATTTTCACATATTTAAAAAAACAAAATGACCATAACATACAAATGACTTATTAAATCTCGAATTTTGGTTTGAAATTGCATGGAACCTTCACAATAAAGTCTTTGGAACTTGAAATCAATAGTACGCCAGACATGCCATAGCATTTGTATATATGAGATATGACTAAGGATATCTTATAGTACATATAAAACGACCAACATAAGAAAAGTATTGAATGTTATCAATAATTAATATGGTTTATGTTATTATTTAGCATTGTTTTGGATAATGATATATACAATAATGTTGACAACAATTAATGTATAGTATTTGAACCTTTTAAAAATTAAAAGACAAAAACAATAATAAATGGACATTGTAGATCTCTTAACATCATGTTATAGGATTATGTTATGATTTCCTCCACTATTACATTCTTAGAGAACAAACACTTATAATATTAAATGTGGTAAAAGCATGCTCTCATCAAATCTCTTCCTTCTATTTATCATCAAATTGTAGTAAAATCAATATATATAGGCAAAAAACCATTGTGTATTAAAGTAACATTAAATAAAATCATAAAAAACTCACTCTAATTAACTAGTTAGTTTATTTTTTAGACAAAATAATCTATTTGAAAATTCAAAATAATTTTCACCTTGGTGTATTATTTAGAGACTCTACCCTTTAATATAACTTGTAGACATATCAACTGAAAATTAAATATATTTAAATTATAATACTTTGACAACTACAATTGTGGAGATTTCAACAAAAAAAATATTGAACATTTGAAACATGTTTATTTTTCTTAATGAAAGTATATAATCAATCCTAGGTAGAGTACTTGATGGTTATCCATGTACATATTTCAATTGTCATTTAAAAGCAACAATTTATATTATACCACCAGAAAGTTTTTATTCCCAATAAGACTGAGTTCCATGCAAATTAGGAGATAATTTTTTACATTATCTAATATAAGATTTGATACAAAACATAAGCATATGACACCCTAAAGGGGCACAAGAACATAGCACCAACATCCAGTTTTCAAATCCATCTAATAAGAGATTTATTTTACAACAAATTATTAGTTGTTTCAAAGTGATGTCACAACATACAAGTTTCCAAATTTCATTGCTCCAATGATAATGTAAGCAAAGAAATGAGTCAAGTTGCATGGAAGCTATTCATTAAATCCAAATATAGATGGACATTGGATATATATGCAAAAGACACTCCTCATATTTAGATCCATCTTGAGAAACATAAAGGGAAAGATGCTATGCCATAGTAGAAAAATGCTCCAATCTAAATGTGTCACATCTTTTACTGCATTTTTAAAAATGTTGGTAAGATGTGGGACACCTAAGTATATGAAATGCAAATAGACAAAAAATATAATAAACATCTCATTCTCCAATATGTAGTGTAGTGAGGCCTTCAATATTATAGAAATTTATTCTTTTAAGGTTAATTTGACATACAAATGCAATACTTTGACCTTTAATTATACTGGATAAAAATATATCATGTTGGAGTTCAATATTTTTTTCATAAACATGTTTATGCCTTGGATTCTTTATATTTTTACTTCTTATCTATGTTTAATAGGTTTGGGATAAAAATAAATATTTGCTTTAAAAATAAATATATCCAAATAATAAGTAATTATTGTTTTTATAATTGAATGATCTTCCTTTCAAATATTTTAGTAAGGGATTTTTAAGATTTGATCTTTCTGGCCACTTGGTAGATCCACATTTAAGATGGATCTAAGTTGGTTTAATTATTAATTATTAATTATTAATTATATTATCATTATCATTATAATTATAAACTTTGTTTTTTGTTTTTTGGTTTTTAGTTTAATTTATTTATTTTTCTAATTTTATTTTGACTGAAGTCAAATGTTATAAAAGAAATTACATCTTTACCATATTGGAGAGTGGTTTGCTCACAAATATTTTAGAAAAGAAGGAAATCCTTATTGTCTAACAAAAAAAATAGTATTTAAAAAAAACAAATTTATTAAATGAAAAAATCATTACTTAAATACAATATTAAAAAAATATCCCATTTCATTGTTATATGTTTTTTATTGATTATTTAATGAAATATGTTTTTTATTGATTATTTAATTTAGGGAAGTATATCTAAATATGTTAGGATGGTTATGATTACTAATTAAATTATTTCTTATCCATGAAATGACATTTTTTTAATGATTTTTTGGGTCAATTTTAATCAAAATATGGCTGGGATTTTTAATTTTTAGAGTGTTAAATTTACTTATGCATTCAAAATTTATTTTAAATAACAAAAAGTCATAATCTTGCTTGATATTGTATGACATGGTGAAAAAAACTATTTTGTATATAAATCAAAATTCTTTTTTTTTTATCTACAGTTTAAAAGAAAATAATTTCTCTTATATTTAAATTCAATTAAAATCATAATTTTTTAACATAAATATCAAAATTTTTCAAAATTAAAACAAATAAAACTTATAATACTAATTATAAAAAACACTAACTCTCATCATTATTTATATAAATATTTAATTTAAATTTATTAAAAATTGACTTTATACTCTAAATTTTCACTAGCAACACAAGCATTTTCCCTAACAACACAAGCATGAAAATCTTAGCTTCAAATAGATCTCCATACAATCAATTATTCATTACTACTGGCCAATACCAATGTTCAAATAAATCACATTCATTTTAAAACCAACCTACACAATTAAAAAAAACAAATTGATTTTTCCTTTCAATGAATTGCTCAGGTGAATTGTTTACATGAGCAATACCAATGTTCAAATAAATCACATTCATTTTAAAACCAACCTACATAATTAAAAAAAACAAATTGATTTTTCCTTTCAATGAATTGCTCAGGTGAATTGTTTACATGGGCAGTGTAAAGTTGTATTTATCTAGTGAATATATATATATATAAAATGTGTGTCTTCCGGTTCAGGCACGACAATATTTTTAGGCCACTAAAACTTTTGTAATTAATCACAGGGATGTTAACTCCGACCATAACCTTCTTTATCTAGTCAAAGTTACCCTTACTTTTTTCCCTCGAGCTTTTGTCGTTGGCCTTCCAATGGATGTAACGGGTTCTATTCCCACCACTTGAAAAAGTCTGACCACTCCGGTAAAGGTCGACACGTGCCTGAGATGTAACGACTTTGGCATCACTCTACTTCCTCCCGTGAACCTCAATACATTTTGCAATGACCTCTTGAAAATTATCCCCGGGTCTCCTGAAGCAGTGCTCCTCGGAAGCCCCCATTCATTACAGGAGAGGAAAGATTTCTTCAAACCCGTCAGTGGTGCTATTGTTGGTAGCGGATTGCCTATTGGAATTCACCTCCCATAAAGTTAAAGATGAAGATGAATCCAGAGGGTAGTTACTTCTGGTTGTCTCTACAAAATAGACCAATATAATCTCTTTAAATTTGTAAGTGATGCACTAAATTAACCGACGGCAGCAAATCATTTATTTGGTTCAACTCGGAGTTTACACCCTCAAAAACGGCAGAGAATCTGCAACCAAACATCCACCAAAAGTCCGTTCTGCGATTTGGCTGACAAAATAATGTGCAGAATCAAAAATAAAAGCAAGGCCGGATTTACTTTAGGTTTTCCTAGATGCCTTTCCGAGGATTTCAAAATTTCATTGTTGTGAACTTAATTTGAAGCATGGGGTGGATGTAAAATTATCCACACATAAAAATTATCACTTACAACAGTACCATGGCAAAAACATATCAACGTTCCTAGAGACAGGTTGGCTTGCTGTAGGCCGGACAAGTGGCCATATCGAGGAAAACAAGCGCTTGGCAACTTAGCGTACTACCTTAGCTTCTGCTTTCTTGAATGGGTATTAATGACGTTTTCAGCAAAATATTAACCGTCAAAAATAAGTTTTGAACGGTTCCAAACACGTTTTAAGAAGCAGTCTTCAAAAATTTCTAACCATCAAATACGTTCAAAAAGCCTTATGACGGACAAAATACCCGTCAAATTCCATCCCTGCTTGGGGAATTATATTCTAATCGAACCGTTCTCTCATTTTTACCCCCAATCTCATATTCCCGCCACAGTGCCTTTTGATTCCCAGTTATCAGTCAGATGAATCTAACTTTGGATCTATCACTTTTTTTTTTTAATATTTTTTCCAGTACAGAACAGGATAAAACATTTGTACCCAGAGAAATTCGATATATATCAACTCACGATAAATTCTCGGCTAGATAAATTTAAACTGCTTCCAATTACTAATAATAATGTCACATTTTCAAATCATTAAAATATATATTCAAAATAACCTTCCTACATTAAAATTTACATGTTTAGTATTATTGTATATATTTTTGAAGGTTTAAAGCAATTCTGTGTTATACAATCTTCCTTAGACTTGGATTGAGACTAGCTAGTTCATAAATTTGATCATGACAGCTGTACACAAAACTCCTAGAAACTTTTTTCTGCATTATGGAAACTTTTTCTGCATTAGGGCGTTATTAAAAAACTCCCTCGTGATAGGGTGACTTTAGATCATGTTATGTTTTATGTGGATTTGTTCGTTGTTATCAAGCTTCACATTGCGTTTACATCATCTTTTTTTTTAATGGTCTGTTGTTAAAAAACTCTAGGTTGGATTTACATTAGGCTTTATTTTCCTCAAGTATGTTTTATCATGTTTTTATTTAATTTATTTTGTTGGTTTGATTGATGATTTCATTTATTTTTTTATGTTGTGTTTGATATTTTCATTGGTGGTGGTTTTTTATTTATGTTGGGATGTTTTGAATAGTTTGTGCAAGTAGTTTGTGAGTTTCTGTGAATGGGTTTGGATGGTAATATTAATGGATATTACAAATTTTTGTGTTGTGTTGTATTTATATATGTATATGTAATTATATGTTTCTAATTAGTTGTTGCTCAACAAGGGAAATAATTGTTAAAGAAGAGAGACAATATTGTCAATTTGGTTGTATTCTATTTCTATATGTATATGTAATTATATGTTACTAATTAGTTGTTGTTGAAGAAGGGAGACAATTGCTAAAAAAAGGGGACAATATAGTCTATTTGCAATTTGTAGGAGGATTAATTCTAAACATATATTTCATTTAATTCTAAGTATGGGACTTTTGGGAACTAATTAATTCTTAATATTGTTCTTGAAGGTATTACTAAATATATCTTCAAGAGTATTTTTGACAATTTATTTCCTCAAGATTGCTCCTCAAGACCACTCCTAAAATGATTTATTTCCTTCAAAATAAAATTGAAATAATTTATTTCATTCAAGAATATCTTGATTATTTGTTTCTATCAATAGTCTATTAAAGTCAACAAGTATGTAGAATCTTTTTAATGAGCTGCTATGTTTACAAATTCTTTAAATTATGTGCTTCTTCAAACAAATATAATTTAGTTGAAGGGTCATTGTTATATACAAGGATTTGGGAAAGAAAATCAAATGTTTATTGATGGATTTATGAAATTTTGATAGATAATTGGTATAGGATTTCATAGGAAAATTATTTTCATGTAAGGATTTATTGTGGAGTCATTTTTGTAAAATAAATTAATCTATATTTTTATTTGATCACATCTCTAGTTTCTATATATATCTTAAAAATGATGAAAACATGTTTTTTTTAATGTGTATAAAAGTATCTTTTCCTCTAATAAATATTTTGAATATATTGTAGTATGGAATGTATTTCGATATTCTATATTGATTACCCACAGGGCTTTGGATTGACGGTGAATGGATGCACTGTTAAGGCACTCCTTGCGATAGGTCACTAGTTCAAATTCCCCGTGGGTGCTTACTTACCAAAAAAAAGATATTTTCTATTGATTATTTTTTTTGTAAAGTTTAAAAAAAATGATAAGTCAAAATTCATGTTAAAATTTAGATTGAAATGATAAACCCTGAGTCCTAAAATATGATTATTTTTTCTTTTTAAGTTTTTTTTATCATATTCAATGGGATGAAGAAATAATTTAATTTTATTGTTCACACAAGAGTGTTGGTCATTTTATGTGAGAATGAAATTGTAAACTGGATTGATGTATGAAATTTTAATTTTAATTTTAATTTATATTATGTGATCCAAAATAATTTTAATATCAAGATTGATTCATCCTTGTAAATTTTATGATATTATATTTGCAAAAGATTAATTTATTTCCCCGAGTGTTTGGTAGATCTTGCATAAAAATCTAAAATTTTCTAATTTATTGTCGAAGATCTTCATGATATTTACTTAAATGGTATAATATTCGAAATTCAAATTATGAGTTTGCAATTAATTTTATTATTTAACTACATCTTTCATTCACTCTTTATAGTGTATATTTACTATGTTTATGCTGGGATAGAAATT